>JAVJIF010012113.1:0-88964 GCA_038442645.1 Agave tequilana | reverse complement strand
AAACCATATATAGTTAGGTATTAATAAAATTGTTTAATTAAGCTTCAGGTAAAAACATATGTTGCATTTCGGCTCCTATCACAAGACTCACACATTTGGAATCCACAAGATTTAGATCCCAGAGCCTAGCACACTAGAAAAGCTCAAAGATCAAGCAATATCGAGAAGACTATTTCAAGATTTGTATCTTTACTTTTTCTATTTTAGATAGGATTATAGTCATTTATTAAGACCGAGATGATAGAGGTTGATAACTTTGGGATTGACACACACACACACACTAATTCTTATTCTTTTGTGTTTTCAAACAAAAATTTATTACCAGATTTCTTACCGAGTCTCAGAAAAACCAAGTTTCAGAAAATCAGTTTTTGGAAAAACAAGTTTGAAAAAACTGGTTTGTTTTAGAAAAGAATTTTATCAAAATATAGTTCTAATTTATTTGGTGTTGATTCATGATCACACTCTAGTTATTCAAAGCCCTAGAACTCTATTTTGTAATTATTTATCAAAAGGAAATTTATCGAAAAAAGATTGGTTTTGCAAAGATGTCCAAAAATCAGTTTTGGCTCTTAGCCGGTTCTATCGGTCGACGGGGCGGTCGATCGACATGCACCAATGTGCAAACGTGCACATCGGTCGACCGGCCCGGTCGACCGGAAGCAAGAGCAGTGCTTTCTGTTTGTTCCGGTCGACTGGCTCGGTCGACCGACAGAGAGTTTTACTCTCTGTTTGGGATCCATGGTCGACCACCCGGTCGATCGCTTTTCCAACGGTCGGAAATCCAACCGTTGGCAGTCGACCGGCCGGTCGACCAGTAGCAGAAAATTCTGCTGACTTGGCTCCCAACGGCTAGATTCAGTTTTGTCTTTTGTTGGGTCTTCTCCCTACGGATCTATTCTATTTTCTAGCCTAGTTTTCATTCCTTATAAATACTGGGAGCATGAAACAACTTAAAAACAAGATTTACAAGCTTTAATCAAAGTTTTTCATAGTTTAGCCTTTTTGTAAAAGATTTTCTCTGAGCCTTTCCTCTACTTCTCTATTTGCTATTTGCACTACACAGTCCCAAGTGTTTTACTTCCTCATCTCGGTTATGGGGTTATGCTTGTGATCTATCTTTATGGTCAAGTATTGATCACCGTTTTCTTCGATTGAGAAGTTGTAGAGGTTGCGGCTTCGAGCGAGCTAGTGAGCTCCAAGTTGGTGTTGCGGCACCGTGAGAGAGGACAAGTGTGTCTGAAGAGTTCTATTGAGAACTTGTAACCGATTGACGATCCGGTGGGATCGATCATAGTGGAAATCCTTCATCGTGTTGAAGGCGGGGTGTAGAGCAGTGGCTCGAACCTCGAAACATATACTTGTGTTTGCGATTGTCCACTATCTCTCTAAACTCTACTCTCTCTCTTTACTTGCACTTATATTTCTTACTCTTTTGCAAGATCTATCTTATTGTTATTGATTATTGCTAATTTGTTTTTAATTCCACATTATTTGTCATTAAGTATAGCCATCACCTATTCACCCCCCTCTAGGTGACTTTCACTGCGGGCCCAAGAAGAGAGCCCGAGCACCTTCTCGAGACCACTTCAGCCTAAGTCATTCTCTCAAATGCTAAACTTGAACAAAAGCATTCTGCTAGTTGGAGTTCCAGCCTCTGACATGGAGGCCCCAGCCTCTACACAGAGGCCCTCTACGAAGACAGCCACCAGCCTCTGACACAGAAGCCCTCCATAAAGACAGTCGCCTCCGCACTGAATATAGCTCAGTGACAAGATCCCTCAGTTTTTGGAGTCATGTATGCTGCCAGATCATTCTCACATTTTAAATATTGTAATGGCCCTACTCCTGTGCAGACAGTTACAGTTAGTAGCGGAAACTGTTGCATGTCAATCCCTATAATCAAGGGCATGATGTGGATAGTTATGAAGAAATTACAATGTCTAAATCATGCAGTTATGGAGATCTAAAATATCCGTACCAATCAGTTACAACGTTAAGATATTTATACTGAGAAGGGGGATCGAACCATAGTAATTGTAATCATAGTACAACTTTATAGAATTCATTGTAACTTCCTAAAATAGTGAATTCTCTCAATCCTCCCCATGATTTTCCCAAATTGGTTTTTCACGTAAAAATATCGTGTCTCCATCTTTATTTTGTGTTGTGTTATTATTTTGCATTTATACCTTAAACACACTCTTATTTGTGATGTGGATCGATCGTTTGATCACTCGCAGCGGAAAATCTCCACCACAAAATGGTGCTTTCATTGAGAATTAAGTCCTTACACTCAAGATCCCTCCCCTTAAAATCTCCTCAAAAAGCCTTTTCTAGATCGACCATGACTCCCAAGAAAGCAAGCCGTCAATGGCGCGACCTCCAAAGGTAAGACCATTGCTACCGCTGAGGGCAGAACCCTTTCACCATCCAACGAGTAGTTGCATACCACTAAGAACACTGGCTCTCCCCTGCCTCGGGGAGCAACCGCCAGTGTTCAACCACCGCAGTGGCATGGTACCAACTCCTCCAAATACTCGCTGACATGAAAGAGTAGATGAAGAAATAACAAGCTCAATCAGATCGCGATCGCGAGCAGCGACTCTTGACCGCAAGAATGTTCATATGTGAGCAGGAGGTATTAAGGCAGCTTAATGAACAGCTCCAGGCCCAAGTTGTATCGCTCCAGGACAACTCTGCACAAATAGAGGGTGGCCCCGAGAAGAACAAGTCCTCGATCTCCATGCTCTCGATGAGGTAATCTAGAAGCAGATCGTGGATGCCAATTTTCCTCACCACCCAACCCCAGCTACCAGGACTTTAATTCTCCTCTCTCTAAGGAGATCTAGGAGTGTGAGTTTTCGGGAATAAATCTCGACCCCCACTTTTGGTTACTATTCCGGAGTGAGTGACCAATCCAACACAATCCCTCACTTCCAGGTTGGAGGATATTGCTCCTACCATAGCTACAAAGAGCACCAAACTGTCTACTGTTGGTCCCTCCTAAGATACATGGAAGAGCTCATCCAACAAGGCTTCCTCAAAGAGCATATCCTCACTTCCAAAGCAGTTTTTGGACAACCAAACACTCAGCTTTCTCGGGAACAACACTTGATCACCCAGTACAAGGCGATTGACTGACTACCCAAGTTTCATACATCTATGTACTTCCTTCCATTCCTAATTATATGTATATTTTTGAATAAAATATTATTCTATGCTCCATGATGTGCAAACTGACAAGTACACCAATCGTTACAAGTAATAGAGTGATGATGAAGAGTGTCGTACCCACAGGAATTGTAATTTAAGTATCATAGGTAATTATTTCTAGATCTTATTTGAAAGATATGAATATTTGGTAAAGTAGTTAAACTTAATTAAAAGTGTTTTGAATATATGGAAAGTGTTATGGCTATAGGACTTCGACTAATTTATTTCTGACTATTCTAATTAATTACACTAGAAATTTTATTTAAGTATTGCTAACAATCAAAGAATTTTTTTGTAATTAATAATCTCAGTTGAGCATTATTAAAGTTAACCTTAAAGTAGAACCCATAATATGTCGATCTAGTGAATTTACTACCATAAAATAGTGTTAAGATCTATGATTCTTCTCTATAGATTGTACAACTTATACTTCTTCTGTCGGTCTCAGCCTATAAGAACTGATCTCTATCCCTAGATGAGTTGCTGGGTATCTTTTGTCGGTGTCCTTCCTAACCATTTATATAATTGTGGCTAGCAATTATTAGACTTAAAAACTAGAATAGAAATTTAGCAAAACTATAAATAAGAACAATTAGATGCAAATTAACTTATGAATAATTTTCAAGAGATAGCCTACATCTAAATCCTAGCAAGTTAAGTTTAGTTCATAAATAAAAAGTAATAAAATGTGATCTTGTAATTAGAAAACATTAAACTAAATAAACTAAAGAAAGGAAAGAAAAAACCCAATTGAAACTAACTCCTTCTCCTCTGGTCTTTTGCTTCAAGATTCAGCAAAGGTTTAGAAGATCAGAGCTTTATTGAAAGAGATGTCTCCAAATTCAGATCTCCAATCATTATTATTAATACAAGAATATGTAGGGTCTTTTATAGATCCTAGAAACCCTAGACGACCGACTAAGGATTTCTAAAATACATATATAATCCTAAAAGTATTTTGGAAAATTACGTCAGCATCTGACTCACTAGGACAGCGGATCCATCATAGAACATGGCATTTTCGTTGTTCAATATAATCCAAAACCAACTCTGAAATAGGAAACAGCTAGCGCAAGCGTGTCCCTTGATTTGACCAGTCAACACCGGATTCACTGTCTTTACGATCGCCGAGATTTTGTAAACTTAGTCTTTGAAATTTCTCTGGCTAGTTTCTCTTCATGTGTTAACTCTTTTGAAATCTCTGAGTTTAATCTAGGTCTTCATAGATCAGTGTATATTTTTCTGCAACTCTTGTTTTCAGCTAGTTTTCGATTTTTTTCTCAAAAACTGCACTTGACTTCAAATCTACAAAAATCATAAACAAAACTACCAATGCAGCATTAAAGTGGCAAAATAGGTATAAAAAGAAATAAAATATTCATGCCATATGACATTTATCACGCCCCATACGTAACTTTTGCTAGTCCTCGAGCAAAACCCTAACTAAAGAGGAAAAAAACTAAAATCTTAAAAATAAAAAACTAATTCACTTTCGTAGGAATCACGGTTGCACTTATCATGTGTAATAAGCCGTTAAACCCTTAAGTAACCCTAGTGGATGAGTATTGTCTCCTGAGGGGTTTGCAGTGAATATACCTATAAAATTCGATGAAAGAAATAAAAGATAAGAAAAGATTAAGATAAAAATGATAACCCTAAATAAGGATGACTGAAAAATAAAGAAAATAGAAAAAGAAAATTCAAACTTTTTTTTAACACAAGCTATCGCTAGCAATTAAGTTCATAAGTTTCCAGCAAGTTCAGTTTTTATCAAGTTCAATCTCAAATCAAGAAATATGATCATTTTTTTTCTAAAGACTTGAATTCTATATTTTCATACCATCCTTCTTAAGTTTTTCAATCCTATGCATCTTCGTGAACGTGAAAATAGTCTTAGCCAGGGAATTTTTGATTCAAACTTTACCATAACAACAACAACATCAACTAAGCCATTTGTCCCAAGTATTTGGGGCAGGCTACATGAACGAAAAGAGAATTACGCCGGATCGAGCACATGGATCGGGCACATATTGGGCACATGATTCTAACTTTGCCATATTTAAATATATTTCTATATATAATATAAAATTTATTTATTTATTTATATATAAAAATTTGAAGTATTACCACCTCATTGCCCTTTAAGCACTTTTTTTTGTATGTATAACTCGTTGATTAGTCCACAAATTTGCATCATTATATCGCATTTCCCTGCCGATTTATGAATAAATGACGTTTCTCACTCGTGTTTTAGTTTATTTTGTAGATAATCAAAAGTTCAAGGGAATATAGGTAATAAGAGCTTAATTATACCCATTTTGGGTAATTAAACTGGATTTCTTGGAGGCAAGCTAGAGAGCTTCTAGAAGATGCATTGGATCCCGTATTTGAAGGCGTATCTTGAGAAAACACATCCAAATATTGCAAAACCAGGTATATACAGAAGGTTCTAGAAGCTAGAAGAACCATGTGACCAAAATTCAGGACAATTGGCCCTAATTTTGCCGTGAAAATGCCGTGGAAATGCGGCATTTTTGTGGGCCCACATGATAATTTTGACCCATGGCTTCGTCTCACCTTCCAGATCCTTCCTATGTCTATAAATACTACATTTATGGACCTAAGATGGGGGGATGGAGAGCAGTAGCTAGGTTTTCTCTCTTTTAGTGTAGTGTAGCGTAGGTGCTCTTTTCTTTTCTTCTTCTTTATTTTGTATTTTCATTTCTTTTTAGATTCATGTATTAAGGCAAATAGATTCAGAGAGAGAAAGAGAGAGATTGATGTAAGAGATGGTGAGAATCTATGTAATCTTCCTCCTTACTTCAATGGTTTCTTCTCTACCTCTAACATGACTAGCTAACTTTTATTTCATGACAATCTAACTACTAACCACTAATCATCTAAACTCTTCTTGATAATCCACATTAATCTAATAGCATCTACAAGGCCTTGCTCTTGCAAGAACCATTGATGACTCATGATGATGGATTATAATATCTAACTTCCTAACTTGCTAAGCAAGCTAACTCTCTCTTATTTCATGCTTGCTTCTAATGGTTTTGATGATCTAAGATGTGTATTAGCTTGCTCTTAATGCATGTTTTGTATGTGAGGAATCATCTTATGTGTCATGCTTTGTATTGCTTCTTGAAGCCAAGGAGTAGTGATGGCCAAGGATTCATGTGAGGAAACTATCACTAAGAGGTTAGTATGATTAGTAGAGCATTTAGTAGTTAGTTGCCATGAATATTCTTTTCTTTTTATTTTGTTTTCAAAGGAGACAATTGGGACATAGGATGAGATGGTCGCAACACTCTTGGCCAAATATCAATCACCAGACAAGGTATCTAAATTGAGGAGCGACATCATGACCTTACCCAACTTGATAATGAATCAATACATGATCCATTGAAAAGGTACAAAGTGCTCCTTACCAAAGCATCAAATTATGGGCTACCCCTATGGTTGGAGATCCAATTCTTTTACAATGGACTCCATCCAAATACGAAGATGATCATAGATGCTGCAGCCGTTGGAGCGTTGATGAGCAAGAACTTAGAGGAATCCTGAGAGCTACTTGATGAAATGTCATCCAATTATTATCAATGGCAATCAACAAGGGGGCCAACAAAGAAGACTGCTGGAGTACATGGGATTGATACCTTATCAGCAATTCAAGCATAGTTGGCGGTAATAACAAAAAGATTTGGAGCGACCATTGTACGGTCTATCCAAACACACTTTGTTGGCCCAAAGGCCTTCCACTCTATTTTTGATGATGATTAACTCATGTAGTTATGTGTACTAATAATCTTGTGATTTTAGTTTCAGATCAATAATCAAGATATTAGTTGGTGATTAGCTTTCACATGGTGATTCAAGAGCCCGAGCGACAAGATCATATATAGCACTCAAAGGAGTCAAGCTCGGTGAATCACGAAGTTTTGGATCGAGTCGGCTTGGAGACGGCGCTCTGCAAGAAGACATCGGTACCATAGTTTAGTTTTGTGTTTAGATCTAAATTGTAAAGATTAGAATAGTATGATATGCTCAAGTTCACAACACACACACGTTTCATGTTTTGGTTTTCGGTTTTTGGTTTAACCGATCTTGGTTTGCATGAATAGATATTATATCAAATCAAGTTTACATGGTTTAATGTATATTAGATTTGTTCTATATACATGCATGCTTCAACTATTTAAACAAACTTAGCTTGATAGTCTATTTCATGTGTTTTATGTTTTGGTATTTCTAACAAAACAAAATTTTGAATTAAAGTCAAAAACATGGATATATATATGTTTCATGTATATCGGATTTCTATCGATATGCATCATGTTTCAAAGTGTTTAAATATCATGTTTTTGTATTTGGAAGAGTTTTGGACAAAACGTATTTTCTATTCAAAAATCCAAGTTTTAGAATATACGGTTTTTGGTTTTTGGCAAAATTTCTATAACACAAAAATAGTTCATAATGTTTGAAATTGTGTTGAAATTTTTAACACAATTTTATATTTCAATGTAAAATGATAAAACAATTTTTGTGTATTTTTAGAAATTTTATGGGAATTTTTAGAAGTAAAAATAACCTGTTTTTCAGACCTGTACTTGCTCTGTGCCAGGCTGGTCGGTCGACCGGATGGTCGACCGGACCATATAGCCGGTCGACCGTAGCGGTCGACCGACGTGCACGGATACGTGCACGCTGGCTGCCCCTTGAGCCGGTCGACCGCACGGTCGACCGACTGAGAGTAGGTTGCTCTTTGTTTGCGCACGGTCGACCGAGCGGTCGACCGACTGAGAGTAGGTTGCTCTTTGTTTGCGCACGGTCGACCGAGCGGTCGACCGGCCAGAGAGCCATTGCTCTCTGGTTCTGGGGACGGTCGACCGCCCGGTCGACCGGTAGCTGCCACGGTCCAATGTGACTGTTGTCCGGTCGACCGGGCGGTCGACCGGTAGGCCAATTTTGGCAGTTTCTGCTGCCAACGGCTATATTTTTCTGGGGCTATATATACCCAATTAATGGCCTGTTTTCTTTAAGATTTTTTGTGCGAATTTTTCCTTACTCTCTGGTGTTTTCACAGCAATCAAAAGAAGTTTTTGGATTTAAATTGAACAATCCATTTGGTGTTTTTGCTAGGGTTTGGACAATCAAAGAAAAGGGTTTTTGGGAAAAGATTTTGATTAAACTTCTTCATCTTGATTTCTAGTTTTTCCTAAAGATTTTCTTTGTGATTTTGATTTCCATTCCATTGGTTTTCTCCACACTTGAGCTACATCTACTTTCTTATTCTATAGGATCTTTGTGTGGGAGAAAGAAATTGTTTGTGGTTGTTTATTAGACCACCAAGTTGTAAACCCAATCTTTGCTTGGCTTTGTGCCTTTGGGTTGTATCCCTCAAGTTGTGAGGTGATCCTTGTAAGCTTTGTGCTAATCCCTCAAGTTGTGAGGTGATTGTTTGTTGGCTTGGTGCTTTGCCTCAAGGAGGGGGTTGTGTTTGTAAGGAGAGGAGTTGGGTACTCCTTGTAATTGTTATTGCCCCAAATCCTCGGTAGAGGTTCCCTTTGTGGGAGTCCTTTGTGGACAAGCTAGTGGACTTGAAATCCTTCTGGGTGAAGGCGGGGACGTAGAGCTGAGTGCTCGAAGCTCGAAACAAATCTTGTTGTTTGCGCTTGATCCATTAACTCTCTCACTCTATCTCTTTACTTTGTGCCTTGCATCATTTCATATTGATCATTCATATTTATATGCTTGGCTTGGTTGTGTGTGCATCACTTGTTGCTTGCATCTTGTGTAATTGCAATTAGTTTTTAAATTCTGCATTAAGTTCACTAGATTAGCATTATCACCTATTCACCCCCCTCTAGGTGATTTCAATTGGTATCAGAGCCTACGCTCCTGATATTTAGGTTTAACCACCTAGGAGTGAGATCTTGGTTTGCTAGTCTACATTTGCATTTTCATTTGCACACATTTAGTTTGCACTCATGGATAGCCCTCTTATGTTTGACTTTTTTAGACTTGATGTTTGGAAGGCCAATATGAGTAGTCATTTAAAAAGCCTAGGACATCTAGTTTATCAAGCCACTACAAATGAATCCTACCCGAATCATAGCAAGAATAAAAAGGCAAATGCATTAGCACTTAAAACACTTAGAGCATCTCTTAATGAAGATCTTTTATCGGTGTTTGATCATTATGATTCGGCTTTTGCAGTTTGGAGCATATTGACTTCTCCCGAGCTACCAAGGATTATCAACAAGTTGAGAAGATCTAGGAGAGACAAGTTCGACGAGCATTGCCTTATGGTCTAAGGGAAGAACTCCCTTGAGGTACAATCGGATTCTCAAATAGATGATAGCTCTAGCTCATATTGCTATGGATGCTTAGAAGTTCAAAATTTAAATGTAGAACTTGCCACAAAGCTTGAAATTTTTTTGAAAAAACATAATCTTTTGAAAAAGAATAATCTTGAACTAAAAGAAGAAATGAAAGATTTGTGTTCAAGTTTTGAAGTAGTTTTGTAAGAGAAGGAAGAGATTACTTGTGAACGTGACTCACTAAGATCTCAGCTAGACCTTGCCCTAAAAGAGATTGATGTTTTGAAAAGCAAAAATGATTGTGATGATGTTGTGAAAAACAATGAGGATCTTCTAGATTGGATTTTGTTTTAAAAGATAACCTTGTTTTGAAAAATGAAATTGACTTCATTACAAAAGAATTGGATTTAGTTTTAAAGAAAAATGAATCTTTAAAAATTGATATAAATTCTCATGTTTGTCATGATAGTGTAGCTTCACCTTGCACACCTATTGCATGCTCCACTTTATCTTCTACTATTGAAAATGATATAAATATTTTGAAGAAAAGTGTTGAATGTTTGGGCTCCACTTTGAGCCAATGTACTTTGAATCATACACGCTTGGAAACCTTGGTTCGCAAGAAACAAGTTCCATCTTTACATGTACACCCATCACGGCATACACATGCTCATCACGGACACAACCATAACATGTATGCTAATGTGTACAATTGTACACATTGCGGTCGTAAGGGCCACCTTGCTAGATTTTGCTATGATCGTTTACATATTGAAAATTTAGCAAATAATCTTGTTTGGGTTAGGAAAGATACTAACCCCCGTAGACCCAAGAGGAAATGGGTACCAAAGACCACCCCTTTGATTTTTGATGTAGGAGTGGGCTCTCGCATAACGTGAGAGTGTTGGTGCCTTGAAGTGGATGCGTTCCGTGCTTAAAGAAAACATTTTGGATGCATCACTTTCAAGGGGAGTTTGGTGGAGAGGACCACCGTTGGTTTGGAGAACTAGAGAGGTGCCTTCATCGGTTTTGGTACAAATCTCTAACTCCCATTTTTATTTACATGTTTTTTTTTCATGTTCATCAATTTATAGCATGTCATGTTTTATTGTTCATTATGCTTATGCCATGTTCGTTAGATTGGTGTTATACATGTTTAGTTCTTGAGACACCCATATTTTATATGGATCTATATTTAGTGTTCTCACCTTGTTTAAACTAATATGTATGCCCCAGATCTAATGCACATGCATATACATAAAGATCATATGAATGTTTATGATGTTTTGTTTAGTATGTTGAATGCCATGTTTATTAGACCTTTGACATGCATGTATAGCTTTTGAGATCACCCATGTTTAGATAGACCCATTTGTTGTGTTCTCACCATTGCTTGGCTATTATGTATATCATGATTCTAATAGCATGTGGATTTACTTCATGATCATTTTTATACTTATCATGTTGATTTTTGACCCGTTTTATGCTTCATGATTTGAATATACGTTTAGGTGTTAGTTTTCATGAAAACTAGGATTTATACTTGTAAATAGAATGGGCCACAAGTAAATCTTTTTATGTTTGTACTTGAATGCCTATTTGTACCCATTAGATGTTCTAGTATAGTCTAGTTTTGATGATTCATGCATTCTAACTTGTATTCCTCATTTTGGATATGTTTTCATGATCATGTGTTTTAACTTCATGTATATGTCTATCTTGTCCAAACTATTAGATATACATATACATCCTTGAGCCACGTGCCTTCATGCATATACCTTTGTGGTCTCTTTTATGTTTAGGATATGTATGTATACTTTAGTTTGTACATGACATACATATGCCTTGAAGTTTAAATCATTTTGATGATTTCAATTGGTGATTTTCATGATTTTCATATTTTTAGGTAATTTCAATTGGAAATGAAAATTTAGTTTTTCATGTGTTAATGTTTTTAAGGAATTTCACATGAGCTTAATTGAATATTTTCATGTTGATATGTGTCACATAACACTTGTTCACTCACTTTGTTAGTTTTACTCATGATTTGTTTTCATAAGACTATGATATGTGCTTTATGGATTTTGAATGTTTAGTGATCATGTAATTTACATGTGTTTCATGAAAAACATTTTGTTTTATTCCTTGCTTGAAGGATTTCGTACTGGTTTATAAAATTTTTCCTATAACTAGTTCGTATTCTTCACTATGGTAGAGTTTTTCAAACATACTTCACTTTCAAAACCTATTTTTGAAAACCCCTACCTTCAACGGGCGGTTGGATGGGCGATCATGTTCATGTATGTTTTACAATGAAAATCATTTAAACTTGAACCATGATTGGGAGGTTAGGAAATATGAGATATACACTTGATCTTATTATTGTTTCAATTGGTATCATTGAATTCTTTCAATTGGTATCAATCTTAACATTTCTTGTATACTCATATATTTTTATGTATGTATGCTTACATTTCAAATAGTATCAATTTCGATTGGTATCTAATATTCCATACATATATACTTGTTTATGATAAGCTTGAGTTTCAACTTTGTTTCAATTGATTTAGCTTTCAATTGGTATCTTAATTCGAGCCTTATCATAGTTTTTATTGGTATTTCATAAAGGGGAAGAAAATCTTGTATTTCATCTTTCAATTGGTATTTAGTATTCCACTCCTTTGCTTTATGATAGAAAATAATGATTTCAATTGGTATCTTATGCCTTAAAGAATAATAATTTCAATTGGTATTAAGATTTATGTTTAGAAATTCAAAACTTGTAATGTTTGATTTCAATTGATATCAAGATTGTTTATTTACAATTGATATGATGTTTGTTTACTTATCAATTGGTATCAAGATTTTTGTTTTTCAATTTGTATAGTTTTATTTTTAATTGGTATCAATATGCACTTCCTTGACACATGTTTAATTGGTATCATATTTGATTTGACCCCTCATTGATATTGTCTTTGTTTTAGACAAAAAGGGGGAGAACGTTTTGTTTTTGATACATCCCTTTATTGATTCCTTGTTTTGAACAAAAAGGGAAAAGAATATGTCTTTAAATTGTTTTGTTTTTAACCCCTTTGTTGATGATTGACAAAAAGGGGGAGAAGAATTTGAGTTTATATGTATGTTTATATGCATGTGTTTGTATGCATGTTTTATGTTTTTATTAATGTTTTTATTATATGTTTTTATTAAGTTCAATTGGTATCAAAAGCATTATTTAAAGAATATGTTTATTTTTGGTAACAAGAGCTTGAAAAAGAGATCATTTGTTTTGTTTTGCATATATTAAGTTTAATTGGTTTCTAGATCATGTTTATTTGTTTTTGAAAATTTCATTGGTATTCATTGGTATCTAAAGCCTTTTATTATTTTATGCATATCTATGCATGTTTCGTGTTTCATATTCATTGCATATTTATGTGTATTTGTTTATGCATGAGTTAAGGGGGAGGTTCTTTGAAGCTTAACCTTAATCCATGCATATATAACTCCATGAGTTTTGTCATCATCAAAAAGGGGGAGATTGTTGGCCCAAAGGCCTTCCACTCTAATTTTGATGATGATTAACTCATGTAGTTATGTGTACTAATAATCTTGTGATTTTAGTTTCAGATCATTAATCAAGATATTAGTTGGTGATTAGCTTCAACAAGATGATTTGGAAGCTTTCACATGGTGATTCAAGAGCCCGAACGACAAGAATATATATAGCACTCAAAGGAGTCAAGCTCGGTGAATCACGAAGTTTTGAATCGAGTCGGCTTGGAGACGGCGCTCTACAAGAAGACATCGGTACCATAGTTTAGTTTTGTGTTTAGATCCAAATTGTAAAGATTAGAATAGTATGATATGCTCAAGTTCACAACACACACACGT
This sequence comes from Agave tequilana, assembly GCA_038442645.1. Classification (NCBI taxonomy): domain Eukaryota; kingdom Viridiplantae; phylum Streptophyta; class Magnoliopsida; order Asparagales; family Asparagaceae; genus Agave; species Agave tequilana. The sequence goes on along the minus strand of JAVJIF010012113.1, from coordinate 75,528 downwards.
TTCATGTTTTGGTTTTCGGTTTTTGGTTTAACCGATCTTGGTTTGCATGAATAGATATTATATCAATCAATTTTACATGGTTTAATGTATATTAGATTTTTTCTATATACATGCATGCTTCAACTATTTAAACAAACTTAGCTTGATAGTCTATGTCATGTGTTTTATGTTTTGGTATTTCTAACAAAACATATTTTTGGAATTAAAGTCAAAAACATGGATATATATATGTTTCATGTATATCGGATTTCTATCCATATGCATCATGCTTCAAAGTGTTTAAGTATCATGTTTTTGTATTTGGAAGAGTTTTGGACAAAACGTATTTTCTATTCAAAAATCCAAGTTTTAGAATATACGGTTTTTGGCAAAATTTCTATAACACAAAAATGGTTCATAATGTTTGAAATTTGTGTTGAAATTTTTAACACAAGTTTATATTTCAATGTAAAATGATAAAACTACTTTTGTGTATTTTTAGAAATTTTATGGGAATTTTTTGAAGTAAAAATAACCTGTTTTTCAGACCTGTACTTGCTCTACTAGATTTTCTTTCATTTGTGGTGAACTTAATGTTTGTGTTATTGAATAAAAATGTTTTCAAAACCCTTTTTGATGTATGACAAAAAGGGGGAGAATGAGTTTTTATGATAGAATTATGAGTTCATATGGTTTTGGTTCCATATGAGTTTATACATGTTTAATTAGTTTTCATGATTTCTTGTTTTTGAGTTTAAGTGTTTTGCAAGCATATTTGATTGTTAATCATATGGTTATGGTTTTTGGTTTGATGGTTTTTACTTGCACCTTACATTGTTTTTATGATAGCATAATTTGAGGGGGAGCTTACTCCTCCTCTATATTTTTGCTTATAGCCTATTTGTTTTGTCATCATCAAAAAGGGGGAGATTGTTGGCCTATAAGGTTACACTCTCCATTTGTTTAGAGTTTTGATGATAACAAACCAAATAGGAGCTATATGGTACTAATTAGTTTGTTAGGATAAGTTTCAGGTTTGTACCATATTTGGAGGCCATTACTTAGTTATTGCAAGAAATTCTAAGTTCATAAAGCAAAGAAGGATTTTTGCACATCAAGGAAGGAACATAGAAGAGAAGGCTCTGACAAGGCATTGCATGGCTCAAGATTGCTCAAGAGACTTAATTAGATTTGTTTTTAGTTTAGAGTTTTGTTAAAGAATAGTGAATAGGTTTGAAGCTCTATCACACACGTTTTTGCACACATCTTATTTCCAAAAACTTTTCCTATAATATGTACAAAATATTTTTGTATACAATCTTCTGCCTACAAACTCATTTTTATGTTTTATACATACCTCTATTCAAAACTATTTTGTTTAATTTTAAATTCCCTTCAAAATTCCATTTCAATCTTGACTTTTGACCTGAGCCGGTCGACCGACCGGCTGACCGACACTGTGCCAGGTTAAGTCGGTCGGCCGTCCCTGTCGACCGAGGTTCTGGCAGCAGTGCGTATCCGTGTGCACGTTTCACGGTCGACCCGGCGGTCGACCGACACCTGCCTGACTGCAAGACCATTGCTCTCTGTATTTTTCGGTCGACCGGACGGTCGACCGAGAGCCTGCAACGGCTCTTATTTTTGTACTTCGGTCGACCGGTATAGCCGTTTGAACAGTAACGGCTATAATTTTAAGGCTGATTTATTTTGTCTTTTTCTCTCTAATAAGGGTTTAAATGTCATTTGCTGATCCTAATACTTTCTAATTAGCCTTAAGTGAGTTTTATCTTCAAACCCTAACTCTCTACTATAAATACGGGTGTTTGGGGAGAGGTTGATAACAAGAAAAATTTGCAAAAGTTTCAAAAGTTTAAGGCATTCAAAAGAGCTTGGTTTCTTGTTTTGTGCTGAAATTCTCTCTCATTTTCTGAAGTGTTTTCAAGAACTCTCTGATTTCTTTTTCTTTTCTCCTTACACACAAGAGCTTCATTCCTACTCATTGTTCTCTAAGGACCTTTGTAAGGGAAGAGAATTTTGCAAGAGAGAGTTTGTGGTCTTTTGACTACTAAGAGATTGCTTGTACTTGAGATTGTGGAGTTGGGTACTCCGGTAAATTTGTAACATCTTTATGATAGTGAAAGTGGTTGGAATCCTTCTAGGGAAGGCGGGGAAGTGGAGCTGGGTGCTCGAACCTTGATAACAATTCTCGGTATTTGCATTTGGTTTACTTGCTCTTGCTTCTTACTTTACTTTCATTGCTCTTATTACTTGCTCTCTATTTTCATTGCAATATTCACTTGTTTTCATTCATCTTGTCAATCATAGTCCCAAACAACAAGGTTGCACTGCGCACTTCCAACTCATTACAAGAGGAATCAGGAGGAAGGAGTTCAGAACCCTTTGCAGGGCATTCGGCTCTTAGTCTTGTTTTGGGCGATTGTTGCATCATAATTTTTAATTGTGCATTGATTAGCATTATCACCTATTCACCCCCCCCTCTAGGTGATTTTCAAGTTGTTGATGTAATTGGCTTGTTCATTTTACTCAAAGGAAAAATTGTTACCAGCTTGACAATTGTTGTTTTCATGCCCCCTTCACAAAATTTACACGATAAGTTGTTTTGATATATCTTCGTTATTATCGCGAACTATGCTTGAATTACTGATAAGGTTTTGATTACATGCAGTCTTGTGATCTTCTTTGTTGGCCCCTTGTTGATTGCCATTGATAATCATTGGATGACTGATTGTTATACATATTTGCATATTTTACCACTTCCATACCATGTATATTGTAAATAAAATGTGATTTTTAACCCCTTTTCTCTCTATTTTTACAGGTCCACAACTTAAAAGAGAAAAAGTCCATTAATCACTTTAATTAGCAAAAATTAAAGAGATTAAATCCATAAGCCCAAAAGAGCCCAAGATTTGAATTTGGATTCAGTTGAGATCCGCGCGCCAATTGGATCTTCCAGAAGGCCAAGTGGATAACAACGTAACAACCAAATCACAACAGAAAATCTGGGCTCAACGGCCCAGATTTTGCCGCCAAATCTGGGGATTTCCCGCGTATCTGCGGCGGTTTGGAGGCAGTTGGAGCCCGGATTTTGCGCCAACGGCCAGGGCTCTAGATCCTTCTCATGGATGGCTATAAATAGAGGACTAGGGTCTGTGAGAGAGAGCAGAGAAGAGAGAGAAGAAAATAGGGGAATTCTTGTATTTTGTTTTGTTATTCTCCTAGGTTTTTAGTCTTCATCTTCTTCCTCCTAGAGATTTTGACAAAGTGAGAGAGAGAGTGTTATTTGAAAGCTTGTATCAAGGAAGTGACATTCTTGTAGGTAAGGATTAATCAAAAGAGCTCCATTCATCTCTTTGCAATCTCTAGTATGTTTTACTTTACTTTGCTTTAATTTCTTGCTTTCATTCTACTGCTATTTCATTTGCTTTAGTTCTATTGCTTTACATCATGAATAGTTGCTTTGTTTCTAGTGTAAGGGATAGCTAAGTCTCTATTGCATGGCTAGCTAAGGACTTACCTAGCTAACTTCTATCTCTTTGGATGATGCTTATCTTTATACTTGCATTGTGATAATTATTTTACTTACCAAGGAAGTAGAGTTGCTTTCCCTTGGCAATTGCTTGTTCATACTCCATATGACTCATGTGTGCCTCATTTAGAGCCTTGTCTAGAACAAGAGCCTTTGATGGAACATGGAGATGGATCACCAAACATGTGCTACTTGTAGAACAACTTCTTTACTTCAAGCTAATTTGTTGTTATGTCTTGAAAGTATAAATGAATGTTGATTCTTCTAACCTAGCATCCTTTGAGTACCAATCCTAGAGTTCATCATTGAATATCTATCTAGAGAGCCAATGAATCAATATGAGGCTTCAAGTTAAAGAACAAGAGAACACTCATCTTCCAAATGGTAAAACACTTGAACAAACAAGCAAGTTATTCCCTATTGCCAATGAATCAACATGAGGCAATATAGCATCACCATTGAGTTTAGTAAGTTAGCAATGAGGTAAAGTTAGCTAGCCATGTATTTTCTTATCCAAAGTTTTCCAACACTTTCTTTACTAGCTTTTCTTTCTTTGCAACACACTTCACCCAAGTTCTTTTGATTTCTTTTTCCATAATGCACAAATCCATCACTTCTTTTCATGTTGCTTCTTGCATTTGTGTAAATACATAGAAGACATTTCGTTTTTCATTTCTTCACTCCATACCGTAACGCTTCTATCGCTAGCTCTCCCGGAGAATCGACCCGGTATAGCCATTGCTATAGCGGAGATTGGAAAGGGTATATTGATCTTTGAATACATTTGTGGAGTAAACGAGCACCAAGGTTAACTCTAAACCTTTCTTCTTTAATTGAATACTTGTGTAATAACTCTACATTACTCTTTACCAATCAAATTTTGGCGCCGTTGCCGGGGAGAGCAACGGTATTTGTTTTCAAGTGAAGAATTAAACGAATACTCTTCTCTGTTGCAGGTTACAGGTTGAAGAAACAGCAAATCTTGCATTGCAGAAACACATAAGTGGACCTGGGCCTCTGCTCTCGAAAGCAGAGACCAGGATCCCTCTGAATTGCCGCAAATTCTGAGATTTTGCCGCAGAATTGCGGCAAGGAAGAGTTGACTACTGACCACTTTTCTGCAGGGCTTGCTTCTCTGCAAAATACAGCTGCTGCAATACTTTAAATCTTGTTTGCTTCACCTGATAACTGCTAATCAACAGTAAAAAATTTGTTGCAAGTTAAGAAAATTGTTTAGACATTTGCATCTCTAGGCACGTGTCTTTCAATTCCTTTACATCTACTGTTGAAGAGTGCTGGAGACAAGGTACGTAAGCATAGCATATAGGCTAGGACTCACTCTTTGTTTGATTTAATTAAGCTTTGAGTGAACCTTGTTTGTTGATATCGTACACTTGCACAAATCAACTTTAAGGGCATCACCCATAAAAAAGATAAGGTGGGGATTTTATCATCCCTTCCTTAGCCCAAAAACCATTTTCCCATGCACTCACAATCCTAAGCTTCTAATTAAAAATTGCTAGACGTTGGCCCTAGGGACATCCGGACTCACTTAGGAGATTTTCCTAAGGGGGAAAAGTGTTGGAAAGTGACTTTTGTAAAATCAGTGTCTAGGAAAGGGGTTGAGGGCCGAAAGCCCGAAGGTTGCTGGTTACTTAATTAAGGAACGTCTCTGACGGAAAACCTCCCACCAACCTTACCCTTCCCTGGCTGATTTGCTTATAGTCAAAGTCTACACCAAACCTCCTGTGGACGATCTAAAGTTAGGAGTCGTCTAGGTCCAGGAAGCCTAGAAAGCTTGGATTGATTTTTTCTTTTTTCTTGATTGTTATTTTTTTCATTTTCCGCCTATGTGAAAGGTGCACGTTGATTGTGTAATTGTATGCAAGAGTGGTATCGAGATCCGAATTCTGCTAGGCTTGTAAGAACTTCTACACTGCAACATACACCACCACTCGACACAATCATGACCACCAACGTTTCGTTGCAAGACAAGTTTTATCCGATTCGCACATCACTTCTATCGTGCATTCTCCTCCCAAACACAAATGGAAATAACTTTGAGTTGAAGCCCCAGTTCATAAACACACTTCCACGATTCCATGGCCTTGAATCTGAGGATGCATACTTCTTCATCCGAGAGTTTGAAGAAGTATGCCTTATGATGAGAATTTCCCAGTTGACCGAGGATGCTGTCAGACTTAGGTTTATACCTTTTGCACTTAAGGATATTGCTAAGAAGTGGCTTTATAATCTCCCAGTTAGCTCAATTTCTTCATGGGATGATTTCGTTAAGGTCTTTCTTAAAAAGTTTTATCCTATCCATAAGACAGCCCTTATGAGGAAGAATATAATGCAATTCAAACAAGAAGCCAATGAACAGTTTTGGAAGTACTTTGAGCGCTTCAAAGACCTAGTAGCCCTGTGTCCCCATCATGGTATAGAAAAATGGCGCCAGTGCCAGATTATCTATGATGGGCTTGATTATCAGACTAAGACGCTCCTTGAAACCATGTGTCAAGGAGAATTCTTAAAGAAGGATGAAGATCAGGGTTGGGATCTTTTTGAGGCCTTAGCGGAAAAGACAGTCCAGTGGGAATCATGTACTGAGAAACCTGCACCCACAACTTCCAGAACTGGTTTACATTCCATAGGATCCTCAATAGCTACAGAAGCTAAAATCACACAGTTGATGAAGAGGATTGAGTTGCTAGAGTCCAGGGAAAACTCTGCTGTGAATCAGGTCAACCCATCTGTGGATAATCCGGGTTGTACCTACTGCCATGATCTGAATCATCTGTTTGAGGAGTGTCCAGTTTATCAAACTCAAATGTTTCAGGAGAGTACAAATGCTGCGTACACCAGACCCACTTACAATCCTTACTCCAAAACCTATAATCCGGGATGGCGAAACCATCCGAATTTCTCTTGGAGTCAGTCTGGCCCTGAGCAGCCGAGACAACCCTTTCCACAACAATACCCTGCTCAGTCTCATCCACCGACTTACCACCAGAACCCACCAAATGTTCATTCATACCAGAGTCCACCCAGATTCCAGTCATATCAACATCCTGTGCCATACCAAGGAAATTTTCAGCCCCAGTTTCAGCATCATCCACCACCCAATCCTTCAGACAAGAAAATTTCTGAATTGGAGAAAATGATAGAGACCTTATCTAAGACCCAAGCCGCAATGATGAACAATCAGCAGCAGGATATGAACAAATTGCAAATTCAAATAGGGCAGTTGGCTAACACACTGACTGAAAGACAAAAAGGAATGCTACCTAGCCAACCTGTGCCCAATCCCAAAGCCCATTTTCCTCTGCACGAAGTTGAAGACTTGGGACCCAGCCAATGCCAAGCCATTCAAATCCTTAGATCTGGAAAGCATGTAGATAACAAGGTTTCAAATCAGTCTCCCAAATCTGTGTCACCATCTTCTGTTCCAGTACAACCCATGCAAGATAGTCCTTCATCAAGCACACAACCATCACTTCTCAGTCAAAAGGAAAAGAGAAAGTTGATGAGCAAACATATAAGCCTGTTGTCCCATTCCCAAATAGGCTTACGAATCATAAGATGAATGCTCACATGGAGAAGATAAGAGAGATATTCAACCAAGTACAAATCAATATCCCTCTATTAGATGCCATTCAACAAGTCCCATCCTACGCCAAGTTTCTGAAAGAAATGTGTACTAAAAAGAGAAAAGCAAATGTCCCTAAGAAAGTCTTTTTGGCTTCCACATAAGTGAACTGCTCAATGGTCCGATCCCTGTGAAGTACAAAGATCCAGGGAGCCCTACCATTTCTTGCATCATAGGGCAGACCACCATAAATAGGGCTTTGCTAGACTTGGGCGCGAGCATCAATCTTCTCCCCTTTTCTGTATATCAGCAGTTAGGGTTAGGCAACCTTCGTCCAACCCAGATGACTATCCAATTGGCTGACCGCTCTGTAAAGATTCCCAAGGGGGAAATTACAGATGTTTTAATACGGGTCGGGGAATTCATTTACCCCGTGGACTTTGTTGTTCTTGAAACACAACCTGTACAAAATCACAGAGCACAGACACCCGTCATTCTAGGACGTCCTTTCTTAGCCACCGCGAATGCGATCATCAACTGTCGAAATGGATCGATGAGGCTAACGTTCGGAGATATGACAAAGGAGGTGAATGTTTTCCATCTGGGAAAGCAGCCAAGGGATGTGGACAATGAGTCTTTTGATGTGAACTTGATAGAAGGGTTAACCAGTGAACATGTGGAGGAGGTTGAGTATGAGTCTGAAGAGGAATTTGAGTTGGAGTCAGATGACTTCAACCTTGATCAGATTGTTGGATCACTTGTTGAAAGGACTACTAATTCCACCCCTATTCTTCCCTTGCACCATGAGCAACCAGTTATAGATCCGGTCCCTTCTTCTGAGCTTAAGGTTCTTCCCGACCATCTCAAGTACAAGTACTTGGATGAGAAGGAATCCTTTCCGGTAATCATTGCATCCAATCTCACTGAACAACCAGAAGAGGACCTTCTGACTGTGTTAAGGGAAAATAGAGAGGTCATTGGTTGGACAATGGCTGATATCAAGGGGATTAGTCCTTCCATTGTTCAACATAGAATTCATCTGATGGAAGATGCCAAGCCTAAACGAGACCCACAGCGTAGACTTAAACCCATTATGCAAGAAGCTGTTAGATCTGAGATTTTGAAACTATTAGACAATGGGATTATCTATCCCATATCTGATAGTCAATGGGTAAGTCCAGTCCACGCTGTGCCTAAGAAAGCTAGATTTACGGTGGTGGAAAATGAGAATAAAGAATTGATACAAACACGTCTTCCAACGAAGATTCGAGTTTGTATTGATTACAGGAAACTGAACACTGCCACACGTAAAGACCACTTTCCACTTCCATTTATTGATCAAATGCTGGAGAGATTGGCGGGACACGAGTATTACTGTTTCCTGGATGGATATTCAGGATATAATCAAATCTCAATTGCTCCCGAAGACCAAGATAAAACGACCTTCACCTGTCCTTTTGGAACGTTTGCTTACCGAAGGATGCCCTTCGGCCTTTGCAATGCTCCTGCAACGTTTCAACGTTGCATGCTGAGTCTTTTTTCGGACATGGTGGAGAGATTTCTGGAAATTTTCATGGATGATTTCTCAATTTATGGGGATTCCTTTGAGCAATGCTTGTACCATTTAAAGCTGGTATTACAACGTTGTATGGAGAAAAATTTGACACTTAACTGGGAAAAGTGTCATTTTATGGTCAAGCAAGGAATCGTGCTTGGGCACAAGGTATCAAGAATAGGAATCGAGGTAGACAAGTCCAAAGTGGAAGTCATAACAAAGCTCACTGAACCAACTTGTTTAAAGGACATTAGATCATTCTTAGGGCACGCCGGCTTCTATAGACGATTCATTCAAGGGTTTAGCAACATTGCAAGACCCTTGACAAATCTCTTAGGAAAGGATGCACCCTTTATATTTGATGAGGAATGTCAAAATCGTGGAAAGAGCTTAAGAGTAGACTTGTCTCTGCACCGATCATATCTGCACCAGACTGGACCAAACCTTTTGAGATTATGTGTGATGCCTCAGACTTTGCTATAGGCGCTGTTTTAGGACAGCGTATTGATAATAGGCAACACGTAATCTATTATGCTAGCAGAACGCTGAATGATGCCCAACTCAATTATACAACTACTTAAAAGGAATTTTTAGCAGTTGTCTTTGCGTTGGAGAAATTTCGTCAATATCTGCTAGGGTCCAGAACTGTTATTTTCACTGATCACTCCGCCCTAAAATACTTGATGCAAAAGAAGGATGCTAAGGCAAGACTGATTCGATGGATACTTCTTTTGCAAGAGTTTGATTTGGAGATTAAAGATAAAAAGGGCGTTGAGAATGTGGTAGCTGATCATTTGTCGAGAATCCCAAATGCACCTAAAGAGAATATACCGATTAATGATGATTTCCCTGATGAGCACATTTTTGAGATATGTGGAGAGCCCTGGTATGCTGATATAGTGAACTACCTTGCTACCAGGCAAATACCTTCTCATTGGTCAGGACAAGAAAAACACCGTTTTCTGCACCAAATGCGGTTCTTCTTTTGGGATGAACCATATTTATTCAAATACTGTCCTGACCAAATCATACGTAGATGCCTTCCTGAGGATGAACATCAGAGCGTTTTGACATTCTGTCACAAGTTAGCTTACGGTGGACATTTTGGTCCACGGAAAACTACTGAGAAAGTGCTTCAGAGTGGATTTTACTGGCCCACTCTCTTTAAGGATGCATACAATTTTTGCAAGCTTTGTGATAAGTGTAAAATGACGGGTCGTATCACACAGAGAGACATGATGCCCCTCACACCCATCTTGGAAGTCGAAATTTTCGACCTCTGGGGCATCGATTTTATGGGACCCTTTCCTCTGTCCTATGATAACCAATACATTTTGGTAGCCGTAGATTATGTTTCCAAGTGGGCTGAAGCAATTCCAACACGGACGAATGACAACCATGTTGTCATTAAGTTTTTAAGAGAAAACATCATCTCTCGCTTTGGAGCCCCCGTGCGATAATAAGCGATAATGGGAGTCATTTTTGCAATAGGGCTTTTGAAGCCTTGATACGTAAATACTCTATCACTCACAAATTATCCACAGCTTATCATCCTCAAACCAACGGGCAAGTTGAAGTCACGAATAGACAGATAAAACTCATTTTGGAGAAAACTGTAGGACAAAACCGTAAGGATTGGTCCATCAAACTCACTGATGCCTTATGGGCATACAGGACCGCTTACAAGACTGTCCTCGGTATGTCTCCATATCGAGTTGTATTTGGGAAACCTTGTCACTTGCCTGTTGAATTAGAACACCGAGCTATGTGGGCTTTAAAGCAGCTGAACTTGGATTTGGATAAAGCCGGTGCTTTAAGGAAGTTGCAGCTATCCAGCTTGAAGAGCTGAGAAACGAGGTATATGACAATGCTCGGATCACTAAACACAGAACCAAGCTTTTTCACGATAAATCCATTCACCGAAAGATTTTTGTCGTAGGACAAAAGGTTCTGTTGTACAATTCACGACTCCACCTTTTTCCTGGTAAATTGAGAACCAGGTGGTCAGAACCATTCATTGTTCAAAATGTCTTCTCCCATGGTGCGATTGAGATTCTTGACCCAAATAATGGTAACAAATTCACTGTGAACGGTCAACGTCTTAAGCCATTCTTTACCACTGATCCCGTGTCACACGAAGTTCATGAATTGGGTCTTTGTGACCCAGTTTATTTGTGACAATTCCATCTGTATAGTTTCCCGTGCATTTTCCTGAATATCATTTTGGGACCACACTTGTAAATAATTTTCTTTTACATTTTTTGTAAATAATAAATAAAAAAATTAGGGATTTTTGTTTCACATTCCTAGGATTTTCTCTTCCCTAGGATTCCTTTCATTTCCAAACTCCTTTGACCTAGGGTTGTAAATATACCTTTGACCTAGGGATAAATTTGGAAATCCCATTTTTACCTACCCCTATAAATACTCTCCTCACCAACTCTTTCTCCCTCAAACGCAGACTTCCTTTCAGATCTGAGAACCTCTATCAAGATCCGACCTCTGTCACATTTCCCTTCACCAGACTCCTCAGATCTGCCGCAAAAACCCATTTCCAACCGCAGATCCACCGCACTCCGGCCACCTCTGGCGCCCAGAAAAATTCTGCCTGGCTGATTTCTACTTCCAGTGGCAGATCCAGAGCAACTCTTCCAAATTCTTTCTCGGGTGCCTTCTGCACAACTGTTTTGGATTTCCCCCCACGATCTCCGGGGGTGGTTTGCATTTTCCTATCTCAAATCCTTTGCTTTACTTCCATTAGCATATATGGCACCGAATTTGTATGTGGAAAAGGATTTTTCCGTACTTTTGAATGAAAGTGGGGGGTATGGGCACATTTTTGTGGATAGAATACGTTCATGGAATTGGTACTCTTTGGTCTATGATAACAATGAGCACGATGCATATCATTGCCCTGATCTTGTTACTACTTTTTACAATTCAATTGATCATGCATCTGTGAATCATGACACGTACCAATTTGTATCTCACATGCCATTCGGTGATATCTTTGTCACCATTCCACTTATTGCTGGAATCACTCATGTCCCCAATCATCCCCACCATAGCGACCCCTTGCCATTGCTAGATTACTTAACCATCATGGGGGTCCGTTGTACCATTCAGGACCGTGGGCTGAAAGCCAACACGACCTTTCGAAATGTTCATTGCATTGGACGCTGGGTCCAACGCAACATTTTTGGGCTTGAACACCAATCTTCCTTTAACAGACCCGTGTTACAGGTAATCCATGATTTAATGACACATAACCACACAGTCTGTTTGAATAGAGCCATCTTTCGTGCCATTCTTGACAATTCCTCCCGCACTCGGGGTGCAAAGCATTCCCATGCAATCTTAATCACACGTCTGTGTAAACATTTCATATCAGACGCTGTCTTTAATACATTTGACCGAGTGCCTGTTACTGTAGAAAGACCCACCAGTTCGTATAATGGTTGCTTGCAGGCACTTTGGACACCCATTGCCCAGCCTGAGAATGTACCTGTGGAGTCTTCTTCGGGGGAAAGCCTAGAGGAGATTGATGAGCCCCAATTTTGGAGGCAGGAACCCCCCACTGATTCACGAGCCTTCATGTCCACCATCTGGAAAGGCATGAAGAAGATTTTCAAAGGGCAGGTCCGGCTTAGGAAGAGGGTAGAGGAGCAATCCTCTCGGCTAGGTAGCATGGAGGCAGCGTTGAGGAGATCACAGTCGGCTGGACCTAGCACCACCGCGGGTCCTAAACGACAGAGGGAGTAGTTTTGTCCTTTACCTATTTCATGCATCATTTCATATTGCATGCATTGGGGACAATGCATGAGATAGGTATGGGGGGGTAGTTACTAACATAGGATTTTTCATTTTTTTAGGCCTTTTATTTTTTAGGATTTTTCACTTTCTTTTTAGGTTTTACTTTTCTTTTAGATTTTACCTTTCTTTATAGATTTTCCACTTTCTTTTTAGATTTTACTTTTTCTTTTAGAAAAATTAAAAAAAAAGAGAGAGAAGAAATTCTTTGATCCATGTTTAAAGAATCAAACTTGAAATTTAGGGATTAAGGAAGCTCTAAATTAAGATTTCTAATTATAAGTTGAAAAGAGGAGTTTTGTTAGATTTTTTAGGTTAAGTAATAAAGGATTAGAAAAATTACTAGATTTTAATTCTTTCTTTAGATATAAACATTAAACATATTGAAGGATTAATCAAAGACTTCGTGATTTTATTTACATATATATATATATATAATAAAAAAATAAAAAAAAGATGTACATAAATAAATAATAAATACTTAGCCACTGACTAAGCTGGTTAGCCGTGCCTCAAGAAGCATTGCCGATCACGCCTAAAGGTGGTTAAGTCCTTAAATTCCTTCGTGGCCTTTTTTACTCGAGACCTTAAACCCGAGGGATGTTTTCTCATCTGGTGCCCTAAGACCATCTGGTTTGGGAGTCATCGGTTAAAGGCTCGATACAAGGGTAAACTAGAAAGCCTAAGGATGCTAAGGAAATGTAAATAAATAAACATAAATAAAAAAAAAGAAAAAAAATATATTATGTATATAAGTAAATAAATAAACTTAGTCTAAGAAAGATCCTTCATATTTATAAATGTATATATCCTAGGATTGATGCAAAATCCGGTTTTTGATCTTTTCCCTAAAATCTTAACCTAAGCTGAAAACAAAACTCCAATTAGACACTTATAAGAAGAATGAAAAGTTTAGAGTAAACTGAAACCTATAGATCAAGTTAGAATCTTTAAAACATGGATCAAAAATTTCACTAACCCTTTTATTTTTCTTTATTGATTTTGTGGGTGCAATCCGCTGAAAACCCTCAGGAGACAACACTCCTCCTCTAGGGTAACCTAGAGGTTTAACGGCTTGTTGCACGTGCTCAGTGCAATCGTGTCACCTACGAAAGTGGTGTACTAAATTAGTTAGGATTTTATTTTTTTTCTTTTTCTTTCTTTTTGCTCGAGGACGAGCAAAAGCTAGGTATGGGGGTGTGATTGTTATACATATTTGCATATTTTACCACTTCCATACCATGTATATTATAAATAAAATGTGATTTTTAACCCCTTTTCTCTCTATTTTTACAGGTCCACAACTTAAAAGAGAAAAAGTCCATTAATCACTTTAATTAGCAATAATTAAAGAGATTAATTCCATAAGCCCAAAAGAGCCCAAGATTTGAATTTGGATTCAGTTGAGATCCGCGCGCCAATTGGATCTTCCAGAAGGCCACGTGGATAACAACCTAACAACCAAATCACAACAGAAAATCTGGGCTCAACGGCCCAGATTTTACCGCCAAATCTGGGGATTTCCCGCGTATCTGCGGCGGTTTGGAGGCAGTTGGAGCCCGGATTTTGCGCAACGGCCAGGGCTCTAGATCCTTCTCATGGATGGCTATAAATAGAGGACTAGGGTCTGTGAGAGAGAGCAGAGAAGAGAGAGAAGAAAATAGGGGAAATTCTTGTATTTTGTTTTGTTATTCTCCTAGGTTTTTAGTCTTCATCTTCTTCCTCCTAGAGATTTTGACAAAGTGAGAGAGAGAGTGCTGTTTGAAAGCTTGTATCAAGGAAGTGACATTCTTGTAGGCAAGGATTAATCAAAAGAGCTCCATTCATCTCTTTGCAATCTCTAGTATGTTTTACTTTACTTTGCTTTAATTTCTTGCTTTCATTCTAGTGCTATTTCATTTGCTTTAGTTCTATTGCTTTACATCATGAATAGTTGCTTTGTTTCTAGTGTAAGGGATAGCTAAGTCTCTATTGCATGGCTAGCTAAGGACTTACCTAGCTAACTTCTATCTCTTTGGATGATGCTTATCTTTATACTTGCATTGTGATAATTATTTTACTTACCAAGGAAGTAGAGTTGCTTTCCCTTGGCAATTGCTTGTTCATACTCCATATGACTCATGTGTGCCTCATTTAGAGCCTTGTCTAGAACAAGAGCCTTTGATGGAACATGGAGATGGATCACCAAACATGTGCTACTTGTAGAACAACTTCTTTACTTCAAGCTAATTTGTTGTTATATCTTGAAAGTATAAATGAATGTTGATTCTTCTAACCTAGCATCCTTTGAGTAACAATCCTAGAGTTCATCATTGAATATCTATCTAGAGAGCCAATGAATCAATATGAGGCTTCAAGTTAAAGAACAAGAGAACACTCATCTTCCAAATGGTAAAACACTTGAACAAACAAGCAAGTTATTCCCTATTGCCAATGAATCAACATGAGGCAATATAGCATCACCATTGAGTTTAGTAAGTTAGCAATGAGGTAAAGTTAGCTAGCCATGTATTTTCTTATCCAAAGTTTTCCAACACTTTCTTTACTAGCTTTTCTTTCTTTGCAACACACTTCACCCAAGTTCTTTTGATTTCTTTTTCCATAATGCACAAATCCATCACTTCTTTTCATGTTGCTTCTTGCATTTGTGTAAATACATAGAAGACATTTCGTTTTTCATTTCTTCACTCCATACCGTAACGCTTCTATCGCTAGCTCTCCCGGAGAATCGACCCGGTATAGCCATTGCTATAGCGGAGATTGGAAAGGGTATATTGATCTTTGAATACATTTGTGGAGTAAACGAGCACCAAGGTTAACTCTAAACCTTTCTTCTTTAATTGAATACTTGTGTAATAACTCTACATTACTCTTTACCAATCAATGACATCTCATCAAGTAGCACTCGGGCCTCATTTAAGTTCTTGCTCATCAAATCTCCACCAGCTACAACATCTATGATTATCTTGTATTTGGTTGGAGTTCATTGTAAAAAGAATTGGATCTCGAACCATAGTGGTTGCTCATGATTTGATGCCTTATTTAGAAGCACTTATACCTTTCCCATGCATCGTGTATGGATTCATCTTCGGGTTGGGTAAAAGTCATAATGTGACTCTGCAGTTTTGATACCTTGTCCGGTGGTAGGTATTTAGCAAAGAGGCTGATGCCATCACATCCCATGTTGCAATTGTCTTCTTGGGTAGAGAGTAGAACTATATCTTTGTTTTATCTTTTATGGAGAAAGGAAAAGCATGAACCTTATTACATCAGAGACTTCTGAGTATCACATATCTCCAAGAAGCTCTTGATATACTCGTTCGGATCTTCATCGGGGCCTCCTCCAAATTGGCACGTGTTTTGCAGCAATTGGGCTACTCCGGTCCTTAAATTAAAATTATTGGCTTGAATGGTTGGCTTGATAATGTAGGATGTAGCCGCTGAGGTAGATTGCACCGTATAGTGTCGTAATGCTTTATGTTCTTTAGCGTTCACCATCGCCACTTCTCAATCTCTCTTTTCCTTCAATAAGCGTCTGATGGTCCTCTCGATCTCAGAATCAGGTTGTCAGGTAAGAACTCCTGGAACTTCGCATACAGTTTCAGTAATCAGTTCCTACAAATTGGTCTTTAGTGTAAATAAGTGGACGACGGTTCCGCCATGTGGACGGTGAATGCGCTGTCAAATAATGTCTTCCTGAATTCTGCTTCATGTAACCTGAAATCTGCTTCATGTAACCTGAAACAAAAAATTTGTAGTGTGAGTTCAATGTAAAATAAATTCAAATTAAGATCAGATCTAATTGCTAGTGATATTAAATTGACAATCCCCGGCAACGACGCCAAACATTTGATGTGCAAACTGGTAAGTATACCAATTGTTACAAGTAACAAAGTGATGATGAAGAGTGTCGTACCCAAAGGGATTGTAATTTAAGTACTACAGGTAATTATTTCTTGATCTTATTTGAAATATATAAATATTTGGTAAAGTAATTAAACTTAATTAAAAGGAAGTGATTTGAATATCAGGAAAGTGCTAGGGCTTTGCGATTTCGGTTAATTTATCTATGATTTTTCTAATTAATTGGACTAAAAACTTTATTTAAGTATTACTAACGTTCGAAGAATCCATTTGTAATTAATAATCTATATCGAGCATCATTAAATCTAATCTTTAACTAGCAACCACAATCTGTCGATCAAGTGAACTTACTAGCATAAAATAACATTAAGATTTATGATTCTTCTCTAAAGATCGCATAACCTATATTTCTTCTTTCAGTCTCAGCCTGTAAGAAATGATCTCTATCCCTAAATGCATTACTAGGTTATCTCATGTCGGTCTCCAACCTAACTATCTATATAATTGTGGCCAAAATTTATTAGATTTAAAAACAAGAATATAAATTTAGCAAAACTATATATAAGAACAACTAGACGCAAATTAACTTATGAATAATCTTCAATAGATAGCATACATCTAAGCCTTAGCAAGTTAAATTTCATAAATAAAAACTAATAAAACATGATTTTATAATTGGAAAACGTTAAACTAAATAAACTAAAGAAAGAAAGAAAAAATCCAATTGAAGCCAACTCTTTCTCCTTTGGTCTTCTTCTTTAAGATTCAGCAAAAGTTCAGAAAATCAGAGCTTTCTTGAAACAGGTGGTCTTCAAATTCGGATCTCCAATTATTATTTTTAATACAGGAGTATACAGCCTTTTATAGATCCCGTAAATCCTAGAAGACCAATTAAGGATTCCTAGAATACATACACAATCCAAGAAGTATTTTGGAAAAATTACCTCAGCATCTGACTCACTAGGGCAGTGGATCCATCGAAAAATACAGTGTTTTCATCGTTCAATATAATACAAAACCAACTCTGAAATAGGAAACAGCTGGCGCAAGCGCGTTCCTTGATTTGACCAGTCAACAGCGGATTCACTGTCTTTACGGCAAATTTGCTGAGATTTCATAAAATTAGTCTCTAAAATTTCTCTGGCTATTTCCTCTTCATGTGCTGACTCTTCTAGAATTTCTGAGTTCAATCTAGGCCTTTTACAGTTCACTGTATACTTTTCTGCATCTCTGTTTTCAACCAATTTTCAATATGTTTCATAAAAACTGCTCTTGAATTCAAATCTGCAAAGTTATAAACAAAACTACCAATGTAACATTAAAGCGGTAAAAAAATAGTCATAAATGGATGTAAATATCCATGCAATATGACATTTATCACTCCTAACCATTGCAGTTGATCGGCCACATATATTGCATATATATTGTCACATTACTACGTATATTATCTATAAATCTTATTAATAAGTTTTATTTTTCTTTACAAAATGCAGGCCCATTGTTAAAGGAAAGGGAAGAGAAACGAGCCCAAAAGCCCATCAAATTCTGATATAATTTAGAATTAATTCAAAATCAGAAAATCAGGGCAGATCATGGCAAATTAGAGAGATTGAAAACCGGTTAAACTGAATCTTCCCAAATCAATTAGTTAAAGCCAAAGATCAAAGGCCGTTTCGCCAAATCTTAGAGCTGAAACGGAAAAATCAATAGGAGATAAAGGCATATCAGTAAACCGAGATAGCACCACCAACCAGGTGTGGCTGATAGGTAGTGAAAAATGCATAATTATCATTACATTTACCATCACATTTTCACATATTCCTACAATTATGCACCATTACTAATATTTTATTGTTTAATGTGTGCAGGCTTTGAGTATTTATTTATATAAAGAATTAAAGCCTAAATGAAGCCCAAAAGCCCATGTCCAAGCCCATGTCCAAGCCCAAGATCAAAAGTGCAATTACCAAATGTCAAAATTGCAATTACGAAGTGCAAAAATTGCAAATACTAGAAAGAGAGAAAGGATAGAATTCTATTCAACCCTAAATGCTTGGTGGATGAGGATAAATAGAGTGCAAGGATGAAACTCGTTTTGGGAAGAGATTTGGAATTAGGGTAACTTGATTTCCAAGTTATCCCGAAATCTCAAATTAAAGAGTCGAGATGCCAGAGCCAGATAGATACACCCAGATGGACAGACCAGAGGAGGCTACGCGCAAAAGCGCGCGGCCAAGGATAAGAACATGGCCGCGGAAACGCGGCAAAAGCCGCATTTTCGCGGTAATGTGGATGAGGCTGCGTACCAGATTTCTTGGCTGAGTTTTATCGGGACTCTATTTCCTCCAGAGCCTGTAAATACCCCTGCAGACGCAACAGAGAGGGGCATCCAGAGACGAGGAGATTAGGTTTTCTTTAGCTTTTTCTTTAAATTTCTGCAATTGTAATTTCTTTTTAAGCACATTGTGGAGAAGAAGGAGCTTTGTATTTGGAAGATATTTTCGAATAAAGGTTACCTCTTTGCCATTTAAATTACTGTCTTTTAATTTGGTTTTTCTCTGCGATCTGTCTCTTGTTTTGTTTTTCTTTCTATTTTGCAATCCTTCTTATTAAACAACATAAAAAAAAGTGATAAATCGAAAAGATAAAAAAAAATGATGAACTAATTCCTTATTGTGGTTTGCTGAATTCTTAAACAACCCTAGAGCAGTTAAGAATTGATCGGATTGATAACACTTTTTAGAAACCCTAGGTTTAAGGTAGCTTGCTTGAAGATTAAATTGATGACTAGCTTTCTAATCTAGGTTACACCTTTAAATAATTCTTCACACTTCATGCTTAAGAACTTTGACAGCGTAACTTCAAGGTAAAGCTTTTCTTACGCTGTACTTAGATGTTAGGATGAAAACTTGTTGGATTTTTAGGAGTGCGAACTAGTAAGATTCTAAAATCTTTTTCTCTTGCTTGCATCTTCTCTAATAAACCTAGGATCAATTTCATGTATTTCAAGATGATGTTCAATATCCTTAACTTGCACTATGGGTTGTGGTAGAAGATCAATAAAACCACATCTCTCTAATCATATATATTTCAAATCTAATCTCTCCTTTGTCTTATTTGAAGTATACAGAGAAATCGTCCGAAAAGCTTGCATCGCATCCTTCCCTGTGGATCGACCCGCTTTGGCCCTTGCTGCAGCGGATAGCATTGAGACTGAGAATTCTAACTCTTAATCTTTTTCTTTGCAATTTCTTAAATCTCAATCAGTGGCCATCTGGCCACACCATGGCCAAAGCTGGTCGCGTTTTTGTGGCTTGTTAGAGGCTGTTGGGGGAGCATTTGCTCCCCCTATCTTCGTACACCCTCTCCCATTTGGTTTTTGCCTATAAATATTGCATTTTTTAGAGAAAAAGTAAGCGAAGATTAGGATTAGAATTCTTGTTCATTTTTAGGGTTTTAGGAATATTGTTAGATAGTTCTGAGAAGCTGTATCCCATCTTTACGTTTCAGTTTAGACCAGTAAAGAGAGAGGAGTGGAACTGAGTGTGTAATTCATCCTTGATGTGACAATCAAAGGAGATTCAACTTGCTTATTCAACTCTACTCAATTTGGTATGTCTATGTTTTATTTTTATTCTCTTATTTGTTTTCTTTTTATCATGAGTAACTATACCATCTTCTGGGTTCATCATTAATCAATCTCTTCTACCTCTTTCTCTTGATTGATTTTTATGAAAGCAACTCTTTTGAATCAGAATAATGCCTGAGTTAAACTTTGTTCTTGAAAGCACATGAGGATGTCTTTTTTAAAACTTAGACTTTCAAAGCACAAATATTTGTAAACTGTTTTTATTTCATACTTGCTTCTTCGCGCTTGATGTTTAACATTCTTTTTTTAATGATGTGTTGAGCAAGGCCTTAAGATTGTTGAGCAAGGCCTTAAGATTTAAACCAAAGCCATCTTATTTGTTTTTCTTGAACATTAAAAGAAACTAAAAGTTTATGCCTATGATAAAAGTGATGCATTAAAATGTTCTTGAGATAAGTAAGTAGTTGAGTAGAAAATTAGTGAGCTCAGATCTTTTTCCTATATTAAAAACAACCAAACAATCTTCAACACTTTTTAAAGATCACCTTTTCCAAAGCCTTCTCTAAGTTTTCAATTTTTCTTTTAATCATTCCCTCACACTCCATTCTCTTTTTCAATATAAAAAAAAGAAAGAAAAACACCAACACCATTCTTTGTTATTTAACAATTCATTGAAAAGCTTCTATCGCATTTCTCCTTATGGATATGACCCGTTAGCCCAAAGCTAGACGGTAATTCTCACTGCTTTCATTCTTCAATCAGCAGTACATTCATCCATGGAAGTACACCGATCCATTATAATTAATCCATCCATACGCCCCACTGATGAGATTTTTCAAGGTGAAGCGGCTACAAGATTCCTCTGCTGCTAAGATTTCTCTCATTCAGAGGATTCTGTCTGTACACTCCACTGATAAGATTTCCCCACTCGGAGGCATCAATACAGACATGCCTACAGGCTCTTTCTCGGCCATCCTATGAAAGTCGAAACTTGCCGCTGTAGGATTCCTCCCACTTGGATTCCCCACTACGTTGCAAGGAATTCTCCCTCTCAGAGCCCCTATTTGATGTTCAACTGATGGGATGCCAAGCCCCCCTCAGAGTACAAATACGAGCCTACGGGCTCTCCTCATCTGAACTTGCGGGCGGATGAACCCCCTACAGTTTTCCTCTATGGTTCCATCCATATTCCGAGATGAGATTTCCCCCACTCGAGAGTGCCATATTCCAATGCGGGGAATACCCCTACTCGGGAGCTTCAATATTTTAATGATGGGATTCCCCCACTCGAAAGCCAGTCCACTGTGGGATTTCTCCCACACAGAGGTTAACTCCATTGTTGTGCTTATTCCTACTTAGAGGTACCGGATCATCACATCGGGTAGGGGCTTCTATCCAGATGGATTCATCCAATCTATCATTGGGTGGCACCCCCATATCAGTTCACTTTTTTCAGGTCCAAAAGGACTATGATTACACGTGACACAAGGTATATTTATGAGGGATTTCTTATTTGAATTACTCTTTCGACGTACTAGTCCCGTGTGATCATCATAGTCTGATTGCTCCCTAAAGGGCAGAAGCATCATGTATAATTTTTTCACTCTTGTGTGTGCGCTTGACAATTAGGTGTTCATCTGGGGTAACTCAGATTGTACATCCCCAATCAATGATTCTATGGGATGCAAGGTATTATTTATGAGAATTTTCTTATTTGGATTATCCCCTCGACAAACTTGTCTCATAGATCCAGAAGCTAAGCACATATAATACGATTTACCCACATACACCTCTAACATTTTGTTTAATGCGTCTTATGTATGTTTGTGTGCGCATCTTGACTACTGCATGCAACCCTTGGTCTGTACACCCCTGGATGGGATTTCCCCTACTCAGAGGTGACAGCAGAGGTTTTCCTATGGGCATCCATGATACTCTGTTGTGGGATTTCCCTTACTCGAAGTCTGGGCTCTACTGCAGAGTTTTTTCTTTTTAGGGTCCCGTCTTCGCAACTCCATTGATGAGATTTTCTCCACTTGGAAGCAAATGCGAATCCGACTCTGCTGCAGGAATTTTTCCCTCTCGGAGACCCAACTTCGCAGTTGGCACTTCCCCCACTCGAAGGAAGTATTTGTAGGTACTACAGATGGGATTTTCCCCACTCAAGAACTATGCCGCTTTCTTTCCAGACCACTCCCAAGTCCATCTAGGTCAAGTATTTTGGAAAGCTAGTCAATACTCCGCAAAGGCAGACAGTTCTGAACAAACCAACAATTGAAAAACACAGGCAAGACTAATACAATTACCCTCGCTTTCATTCATGCACAAATTTTATTCTGAATATTTCGATTATAAATCCTTTCAACATTACCTGGTTATATCTAACAAATAATACAATATCACACCATGTTTCTATAAGTTTTTGAAAAAAAACACAAATACTCCTTTCGCCCCAACGTCCACATCAGAGAGCTTTTTCCAGAAATAAACGTCACGATAGCATCCATGAGGCAACTCCTAAATAAGCAATCCATCACTTCCGAGAGGCTAATGACACCATGATTCGAAAATATGATAATTAATTTGCCAGCTGTCCTTTAGCCACTAAGCATCCTGATTAAGTTCCAAAGATGCACAATAATGAGTTAGATCTTCACGAAGATATGTATTAATGAACTAGATCCTCACCTGCATTAACTTCCAGAAAAGCTCAGAGTACGGAAGTGCATCTCAACTACTCTCCCACAAAAGTACCAAAGATGCTTTGACTACTCATATAAAGGTCATGTCAGAGGATGAGATTAGTCCACTCTCTCAGAGACTCCAAGAACGAAGAGGTGGAGGGGGCATCTGTAGTGGTCAGATTTTGACCCTCATTAGGATCGCGACGTGTATCCCACCTCATCGGAGCGTCCCCAGTAAGCAACAACTCGACATATCAGCAGGCCCATTGTGGGCCCAAGAAGAGACCCCGAGCACCTTCCCTAACCACTTCAGCCCAAATCATTCTGTTAGCCTAAAGGCCCATCACTCTAGTTTTGATGATGATTAACTTATGTAGTTATAGTACTAATGGTCTTATGTTTATATAGTTTCAGTTATTGATCAAGATCTTAGTAAGTGCTTAGCTTCAACAAAGGAGTTTTGAAGCTAACATATATAGATTCAAGAGCTCACGCGTCAAGATCATATCTAGCACTCGGATGGAGTCAAGCTCTTTGGATCATGTTTGGATGAGTCGGCTTGGAGAAAGAGTTCTACAAGAAGACTTCGATTTGTTTAGATTAAGTTTGTGTTTAGATCTTGTGTAAGATAGGCTAGTATTGATATGCTCAAGTTCACACACACGCACAAGTTTAATATGTTTGGTTTTCGGTTTAACCGGTTTTAGATTTCAAGTACACATATATCGAGTTTTAGATTTTGACCAGTTTTAGTTCTGCTGATCTGCTCAACACCCTTTTAGATTTCTTATCATAACTTTTTATTCTTATATTCAAATAACATAATTTAAATTGATTTCAAAGATAACTTTTAGAGCTACATTTCTTATTTAATAATCATTTTCTTATTCAAATGTTAAAGATGTCAAATATTGAGTTGAAGTCTGTTATTGTTCTGAAAATAGTTTACAGTTTCTGATTTGACACCTTTTTGTATTTTATTGATAACTTTCTAATCTAAAATGATATTGAGTTGATTCAAGTTGTAATAAAATGAAGACTTAATGGTTTACAAATTATTACTATATACTTATTTCTAAATTCTGAAGTTTTAGGCCTGAAAACTGTGCGATCAACAATCTGCCAGATTGGCAGTAACGGCTAATTTTCTAGAGGCTGATTTTTAACATATTTTTAAAACGTATTTTGTTGAATTTTAAGAGTCAATTTATTCCTTTTAAATCTGGTAAAACTATTCTAAAATTGCTTTTCTAAACCATATATAAAGGGTCATTAGGACGGATTAAAATCATAACAACAATTCTATTGAAAATCAAAGTTTTGGGTTTCAAGAGAAAAAGTTTTCGAGTGCCATCTTGCCCATTTTCTAAAGAGTTTCAAAAGCGTTTTTGTGTTTCAAATCTCTATCTTTTATTTTGTTTTCAAGGATTGGAAAAATCAAAGAAAAATAGAGTCTTTGGTAAATTAGTTTTGATCTTTATTTCTATTTCTATCTAATATTTTTTCCAAGTATTTTTCTTTGTGATTTTGATTTCCAAACACCTTGTTTTCTCACACTTGAGCTATCATCTCTATCATATATATAGAATCTTGTTTTTGTGAGGAAAGTTATTTGTGGTCTATTGTGATCACTAAGTTTGTAATTGTGACGCTCTGATCCGGCGGGTACGGAGACGTCACTGCGACGTATATACGCAGGTCGAAAATACCCTCATGTATATACGCTAAATATCAGTACATATAAGAATCAGAGTGCGGAAGCACAGTGGTTATATACATTCCAACAGAAAAGTACAAGTACAAAGTTATCACAGAGAGTGATATAATATTTCAGGAATATTACATCACCAGAAAATACTAAAGTACATCATATGAAGAGATATACAAAAGCTGAGAGGTACTCACAAGCAGCAAGAGGGGTCTCGAGAATCAAACAGGAGAGGAACTGAGAGGAAGAGTTGTGGCGATGATCCAAGCTTCTGCTGTACTCTGATCGTCACGGAAGGATCCGCTGCGCACTCTGATCAGCTATAGCAAGGCCACCAAGGTCCAGTCTCTAGGATCTGGACATGAGAATCTAGGGTTATCAGACGCAACCCTACGAGTACATATAATAAAGCCAAATAGCGTGCATAATAGGTACATGTGTACATGATCAAGTGATGTGGTCCAAATATGCAGGTACAAGAATAACAAATAACATAAGGGAAATTAAAGGAACGACAGTAAATCATATATATATGATGAATCTGAAACTGAAAACATGCATAGAAGGCAGTATGAAGAACATGTTGGCCTGAAGGCCCATCACTCTAGTTTTGATGATGATCAACTCATGTAGTTATGTTTACTAATGATCTTGTGTTTAATTAGTGACAGATTCATGATCAAGATCTTAGTAGTGTTGGCCCGGAGGCCTTCCTCACTAGTTTTGATGATGATTAACTCATGTAGTTATGTTTACTAATAATCTTATGATTTTAGTTACAGTTCATTTATCAAGATATTAGTTGGTGATTGCTTCAAAAAGAGGAGTTTGGAAGCCTTCACTTGGTGATTCCCGAGCCCGAGCGTCAAGATCATTCATAGCCATGCTCGTTGGATCACGGTGTTTGGATCGAGTCGACTTGAAGATGGAAGATCGTCAAGAAGACTTAGGTATCCTAGTGTTTGGTATGTTTTAGATCTATTTGTAAAGATAAGAATAGTTGATATGCTCAAGTGCACAACACACACAAGTTTTATGTTTTGGATTTGGTTTTCATGAATAGTTGATCAAAACAAGTTTACTTTATTTTTATGTATATTAGATATGTTCGATATACATACATGCTTCATATCTTAAACAAACTTATTTTGATATGTCTATTCATGAGTTTTAGGAAAAATCAGATTTCCTATTGAGAAAAATCCAAGTTTGATAAAATACAAGTTTTGGTTTTTGGTAAAAATGATAAGACACAAAAATAGTTTATATTGCTTGATATCTAAACTTTTTATCACATGTTTAAATATCAAGGCAAAATGATAAAACTATTTTTGGGGATTTTTAAAAGAGATAAAAGAATTTTTATAAATTATTTTACCCAGGTTTCTGACCCAGGCTGTGGCTGACAGGCCAGGTCGGTCGCCCCACGGTCGACCGTACCATGGGCCGGTCGACCGTTGCGGTCGACCAACGTGCACAGACTTGTGCACGTCTGGCAGACACAGGCCCGGTCGACCGGGTGGTCGACCGGACCAGAGAGCCTTGCTCTCTGTATCTGGGCGGTCGACCGGGTTTGCCCAACGGTCATATTTTTGACCATTGGCGGTCGATCGGGCGGTCGACCGCCAAGCCTGTCAGGCTGCCGATCAGCCTAACGGCTAGTTTCAGTGTGATTGAGGCCGACCTGCACAAAAAATACGAAATTTCAGAACGTAAGAAAAGAAGTGTGCAAGTGCTCAATTCTTCCGCTATAGCAAGTGGCTATGCGGGTCGTGATCCACAAGGAGGGTTTGCGATGGAAGCGTTTACGGTTTTTTATTGAAATCGTTATGAAAATAAGCGAAAGTTCTTCTCTGTTTTATGTTATGAAAAAGAAAAAAAGAAAGTTAATGGTTAAAGTTAAGAAGAAAGCGAGAGATGAAGAAGGTAGAAAATCAGAAAACGATGAAAAGCGACTATGTACAATGAAGTGGAAAGAAGAATGAACATGATTTGGAAGAAGTGGTTGGTGATCTAAACTAAGAAAGAAAAGAAAGAAAGTAAAGAAAAGTGAAGCGATACTTACCTAGGTTGATTCATGACTTACTTGGAAACCTTTTTGCAAGTTCTACCTTTTTGCTTCGGAGGCGTTTAACGCATAGATCATAAACTCGAGCTCGGTCCCCGTGCACATTATATCGTCAAGCATAAGAAGAACGAAGTGATGCGGAGCTTGGAAGAGGAGAACTGTTGTTTGAGAGAGGAGTTTGGTACTCCTAGTGTTGTAAGAAATCCTCTTCGGTAGAGGTTCCCTCGGTGGGAGTTGAGATAGTGGAAATCCTACACGGTGGTGTAGGCGGGGATGTAGAGCAAGGTGCCCGAACCTCGAAACAAATCTTGGTGTTTGCGTATTGATCCATTGTCTCTCTAACTCTCTCTCTTATTTGTGCAAAGCATCATATTCATATCATAATTGCTTGTGTTGTGCATATTTCATATTGCCTTGCATTTATTCATATTGCTATTCATTCTTATATGCTTGGCTTGATTGTGTGTATTTCATATTGCTTGGATTGCTTGTGTGTGTGTGCCTAACTTATACTCATCCAACAAGAGCTTCACATAGCACCTCAACCCATTTCAAGGGGAATCAAGAGGAGTTAGTCTAGAGCCTCGCAAGGGGAATTCGGCTACACTTGTTGTATTGTATTAGTTTGTGCATAATTTGCATTAGCTTCCGCATTTAGCGCACTTAGTTTGCATTTAGTTTCTTAGATTAGCACTTACACCTATTCACCCCCCCTCTAGGTGTTTTTCAATTGGTATCAGAGCTAGTGCTCCTGATACTTAGGCTTAACATCCTAGGAGTGATCCATTTGCTTGCTAATCTACATTTTCATTTGATTGTTTGCACATATTTAGTTTATACCATGGACTTCATGACCCCTCCTAGCTTTGACCCTTCGAACATTGATGTTTGGAAATATAGGATGTCCATGTACCTAAAGACCCTAGGTTTGCATGTCTTCCTTGCCGCCACCAAGAGATGTTATCTTGGTGATGGTAATCATATAGGGGCCAATGCACAAGCCCTAGAGGCCATTAGAAGCACTTTATCTAAAGATTATCTTTTATGTGTTTCTAATCTTGATTCCGCTTTTGTAGTGTGGAACAAATTGACAACCACCAACACCTCCAAGCTTCAAGTCCAAATCCAAGAAGAGGAATCTAGTGGAGAATCCAACTCTATATGCTACATGGTCCAAGGGAATGACTCCCTTGAGGTACACTCGGAAACTTCATTAGATAGTGATGATGATGCTAGTTCTTCAAATGATCATATTGATGCCCATGCTTTGAATGAAGAACTTTCTATTGTTTGTGAAAAACTAATAGAAAAATATAAGATTTTGAAAAAGAAAAGTCTAGAAATTGAAAAAGAAAATAAGTGTTTGCATTTTAGACTTGATTGTGTTTTGCAAGAAAAGGTTGAGGTCTATAATGAAAAGGATTCATTGAGATCTCAATTGGAACTTGCTTTAAAAGAAAATAAATTTTTAAAGTCTAAAAATGATTGTGAAACTCTTTTGAAGAAAAATGAAAATTTGTCTTCTAAAGTTGATTTTGTTTTAAAAGAGAATGTTGCTTTGAAAAACAAAATAATTTCTATTTCAAATGATTTGGATGCATGTTTAAAGAAAAATGTTTCTCTTCAAAATAAGATTGATTCTCATGTTTGCCATGCTAGGGTAGTTTCACCTAAATCACCCATTGCATGTTCCACTTCTTCTATGCTCGAAAATGACATAAATTTGTTAAAGAAGAAAATAGATTGTTTGGGCTCCACTATGAGCCAATGTGCTAAGAACCATACACGATTGGAAACCTTGGTTCGAAAGAAACAAGTTCCAACTTCTATGCATGCACACCCTCCACGGCATACACATGCTCCTCACGGACACCATCACACCATGTATGCTCATGTGTACTCATGTACACATTGTGGACGCAAGGGCCACCTTGCTAAATTTTGTTATGATAGATTACATACTCCTAATTTAGCAAAGAATTTTGTTTAGGTTAGAGAAGGTACTAACCCCCATGGACCCAAGAAGATATGGGTACCAAAGACCACCCCTCCTATTATTTTTGATGTAGGTGTGGGCTCTCACATGACGTGAGAGTGATAGCACCTTGGAGTGGATGCGTTCCGGACTTCATGGAAATCAAATGGATGCATCACTTTCAAGGGAAGGTTTGGTGGAGAGGACCACCATGTTTTGGAGACAAGGAGAGTTGCTTCTTCGTTTTTGGTAACAATCCTTTACTCCCATTTATTGTTTACATGCTTTTCATGTTCATAGTTTATAGCATGTTTTTATTGTCATTGGATTAGTATGTTCATTCCATGTTTATTAGATCCTTGACATACATGTATAGTATTTGAGACACACATGCTTATTTGATTCAAATTTAGTGTTCTCACCGTTTGTTTAGCTATAATGTACATCATGAATCTAATACATGTGAATTTACATAGTAATCATGTTTAGTTTTATCATGATGTTCTTTTGTCATGTTTTGATGCTTCATGTGGTAATAACATGTTTGAATGTAGATTTTATTAAAACTTGTATTATACATGTACAAATAGTGAGCTACATTTATTTTATATGTAATTGACCTTCATGCTCATTTGTATCCACTATATGCACACGTATAAGCTTGTTTTGATGATTCATTCATTTACGCTTGTTATACCTATTTGCATGTATATGTAGCTTAAAATTCAAATAAAAGAATTTTGATGAATTTTGTATGTGTTTTAGTTTGAAATATGGTATTCGTGTTTGTTTTGATGCTCAATGACTTGATTACATGTTTAAGTGTTAGTTTTCATTAAGACTAGTTATATACTTGTACATAGGGTGGGCTACAAATAAATCTATATATAGTTGGAATTGAATGCTTATTTGAACCCATTAGATGTGCTAGTATAGTCTAGTTTTGATGATTCATACATCTTATACTTGTATTCTCATTTTTGAATGTGTTTTATGATTGTGTATTTCACTTCATATATATGTTTGTATTGCCAAACTTTAAGATATACATGTATACCCCTTGAGTCATTTGCCTTTCATGCAAATCTATATTATGGACTCAAATTGTGTTTAGGGATATGTATGTATACTTCTTGTGTTGACAATTCATACATATACCTTGAAATGAAAATTGCCTTGATGAAAATTTAGCTTATCATGATTTTCATGTTTTTCATGTGTTCAATATTTAACTTCATGTATATGTCTGTCTTATCAAAACTATTGACTATACATGAGTATCTTTTTGAGCCACGTGCCTTAATGCATATATCTTGTGGACTCTTTATGTTTTGGATATGTATGTATACGTTAGTTTGTATTAGACATACATATGCCTTGAAGATTAGATAGTTTTTGATGGAATTATATTTTAAGGAATAATTGAGCTTAATGAAATATTTTGCATGATTATGATCTTCACATATTATTTGTACACTCATATCTATTGCTCATGTTTTGTTTCTCATGAGGTATGCTTTATTGGTTAGAGTGATGATTATCATGTGAATTTCATTTTTGTTTTATTCCTTGCTTGAAGGATTTCGTGCTAGTTAACAAGTTTTCCATTTAACTAGTTGCGGTGTTCTTCATTTTGGTAGTGATTTTCAAACAAAACTACATTTTCAAATCTATCTTTGAAAACCCCTACCATCCAAGGGCGGTAGGATGGGAGATCATGTTCATGTATACCCTAAATTGAAAATCTTTAAAACTTGAATTATGATTGGGTGGTAGATAATATGATGTATACACTTGAACTTATTGTTATGTCAATTGGTATCATTGAACTCTTTCAATTGGTATCATTTTGATCTTCTTGTATACTTATATATGTTTTGTGTGTATGTATGCTTTAAATTCCAAGTATATCAATTTCTATTGGTATCTATTTTTCATACATATATATGTTTGTGTTTATGCTAGTGCTTGAGTTTCAATTTTGTTTAAATTGATTACTTTTAAATTGTTATCAAGACTATACATGACTTTAGTTTGTATTTCATAAAGGGGGAGAAAATTTGATTGTGTATTTCAATTGGTATTTGTACTCCCATACTTTATGATTGACATTTCGAATTTGGTATCATATGTTTTCAAAATGAAATATATTCTTACAATTGGTATCAAAATTTGTGTTTAGATATTCAAAATTTGTTATGTTGTTTTACAATTGGTAATTTGTTATGTTTAATTACAATTGGTATTTCCAAAATTTTGTTTAAAGAAAATATTCAAAGCCTTGATTTGTATTTCCTATATGCAAGGAGAGCTTAACATCTCTCTTACATATAGATTCATGTTGAGTATATTATAAATTGAGGAGCTTGACAACTCTTCTTTATATGATATACGTGTGTAGGGGGAGCTTCACATCTCCTCTTATGCATTACATAATATGTGTTATGTGAATTGGGGCTTGTCATCCCTTCTTCATGTAATGCATATGTGTAGGGAAGCTAACTTAGCGTCTTCCTCTTCATGAATGTATATAGCATATAACATATATTGATCCTTGTTTATTGGTATCAAGATGCTTCATTGACATATTTTTTAAGTGATATCATGTTTGTAGTTACCCCTTATTGATTTTTTTTGTTTTAGACAAAAAAGGGGAGAACATTGTTTGCATTGTTTTGATTGACAAAAAGGGGGAGAAAGATTTTACCCCTCATTTTATCTATGGTTTTGATTGCTTACCCCTTTGTTGATGATTGACAAAAAGGGGGAGAAGTATTTGAGTTTTATATGCATGCTTATGTTTTATATGCATATATTATGTTTTAATATCAAGAATATTAAGTTTAATTGATATCCAAAGCTTGCTTTGTAATTGTTGTAATTGGTATCTAGAGTTTATATATGCTTCTTTATGTTTTTGCTTATGTTTTATATGCATATATTATGTTTTAATATCAAGAATATTAAGTTTAATTGATATCCAAAGCTTGCTTTGTAATTGTTGTAATTGGTATCTAGAGTTTATATATGCTTCTTTATGTTTTTGCATATATTGAGTTCATGCATAAGCAAATAAACAATAAGATATGAAAAATATGTATGTCTCTTGTTTAGAATCATAAGCTTTCATTGCATATTTATTTATTCTTTTGTTATGCATGAGTTAAGGGGGAGCTTCCTTGAAGCTTATCTTTAATCCATGCATATATAACTCCATGAGTTTTGTCATCATCAAAAAGGGGGAGATTGTTGGCCCAATGGCCTTCCACTCTAGTTTTGATGATGATCAACACTCATGTAGTTATGTTTACTAATATTCTTGTGTTTCTAGTTTCAGATCATTAACAGGATATTAGGTTGGTGATTAGCTTCAACAAGATGATTAGAAGCTATTCATGATGATTCCGGTGCCAAAGCTTAAAGATCATACCTTTGCACTTAGAGAATCACGGAGTTTTGGAGCAAGTCTACTTGAAGATGAAGATCGTCAAGAAGACTTAGGTATCTAGTTTAGAGTTTGTGTTTTAGATCCATATTTGTAAAGCTTAGTTTAGTTGATATGCTCAAGTGCACAAATCACACACGTTTTATGATTGAGTTTTGGTTTTCATGAATAGTTTATCAAAATAAGTTTAAATTGATATATGTATAGTTGCTTCATTCTATACATGCATGCTTAATTTTTTAAACAAACTTATTTTGACTATCCTATTCATGTTTTGAAAAATCAAGTTTGATAAAAATACAAGTTTTGTTTTTGATAAAATTGGCAAGACACAAAAATGAATTGATATGATTGATATATGTCTTGAAATTTTTATCACAAGTTTGGTTATCAAAGTAAAATGATAAAACAAGTTTTAGAAAAACATATTTTAGAAAAACAGTTTTTATTGTGATTAAAACTATTTTTTAGATTTAATGTGAATTTATGGGATTTTTATTGAGTGAAAAGACCTATTTTCAAATCCCGTATCTGTGCAGAACTGAGGACTGGCTGACAGGCCAAGTCGGTCGACCGGACCGGTCGACCGCACCATAGGCCGGTTGACCGGGACGGTCGACCGACGTGCACAAGTCTGTGCACGTTTTGGTGTCTCTGGGACGGTCGACCGGGCCGGTCGACCGAGATGAGAGTTCTGCTCTCAGGATGTTTCGGTCGACCGGGCCGGTCGACCGCTATTGCCCAACGGTCACATTTTTGACCGTTGGCGGTCGACCGGGCCGGTCGACCGATGCCTGTCAGAGCTGCCAGCTCAGCTCTAACGGCTAGTTTTCTGTTTGGCCTATATAAACCCCATTCCTTTGGGATTTTGGCCAAGATTTTTAAGAGAAAAATTTCCAGTTTTCTGAGGTGTTTAAAAGAGTTTTCAAAAGAGTTTTAAGTGCAAAAACTTCTCATCTTTATTTGTTTTGGGTTTTTGGAAAATCAAAGAAAACTAGGTTTTGGGATATTGATTTGGTATTTCATTTTCTATCTTATACAAGAGATTTCCCAAGTAGTTTTTCTTTGTTGCTTGTTTCCAAAAACACTTTGATTCCACACTTGAGCTATCCTCTATCCTAAACTATTAGGATCTTTGTTTTGTGGAAAAAGAAAGAAAAAGAGAGTTTGTGGTTTTGAACCACTTGTTGTAAACCCTCCTTTATTTGTTGTATCCTTCTTCGGTAGAGGTGATCGGAGTGGTATTGGTTTGCTCCCTCTTAGGTAGAGGTGGAGTTTGGTTGTGAGCCTCTTCGGTAGAGGTGTGTGGATTGGTTGTTGTATTGGCTACGGGCCTAACCCCTCGGTTGTGAGGAGGTTGTTGTTTGAGAGAGGAGTTTGGTACTCCTAGTGTTGTAAGAAATCCTCTTCGGTAGAGGTTCCCTCGGTGGGAGTTGAGATAGTGGAAATCCTACACGGTGGTGTAGGCGGGGATGTAGAGCAAGGTGCCCGAACCTCGAAACAAATCTTGGTGTTTGCGTATTGATCCATTGTCTCTCTAACTCTCTCTCTTATTTGTACAAAGCATCATATTCATATCATAATTGCTTGTGTTGTGCATATTTCATATTGCCTTGCATTTATTCATATTGCTATTCATTCTTATATGCTTGGCTTGATTGTGTGTATTTCATATTGCTTGGATTGCTTGTGTGTGTGTGCCTAACTTATACTCATCCAACAAGAGCTTCACATAGCACCTCAACCCATTTCAAGGGGAATCAAGAGGAGTTAGTCCAGAGCCTCGCAAGGGGAATTCGGCTACACTTGTTGTATTGTATTAGTTTGTGCATAATTTGCATTAGCTTCCGCATTTAGCGCACTTAGTTTGCATTTAGTTTCTTAGATTAGCACTTACACCTATTCACCCCCCCTCTAGATGTTTTCAAGAACGTCTTCATGAACTATCGCTGGCTCTCACGTAGCTTAGTTAGACTTGCTTTGGAATTCGCTTGTAACTCAACAACAACAACCAAGGTAAAGTAGAAGAGGAAGAGGAAAGCAAAACAAATGTAAAGTAAAGCAGAATAGAAAACAAACAAAGCATTTACCTTTATTACTTGCTGAGACAATGAAAGAAAGGAGTAGGGTACATCGTCGGTGTCACTCTCAACATCAGCCCCTCTCTCTTACTTACATGAATCTTCTTCTACCCTAAGTTACATACAAATTACATAGTAAGAAAAGAAAAATCTAAACTACAAAGAATTAAAACTAGGCTAAATCCTAATCTGCCTTCACCTCCATTTTCAGTGCACATAATGGCCTTTTATAGGCAGAAAACCCAACCACCAAGATCCCGGGGAGGTCGGGGGAGCAAACGCTCCCCCTAACTCCCCAAGATTGCCGCGAAAACGCGGCCCAAGCCGCGTTTTCGCGGCCAGGGTGTGGCCAGATGGCCACACCCTGTTGGTGGGTCATCCCGGGAGTTTCTTCTGACTTTATCCTTGTTGGTGGTGGTCTGATTGGTCCACGAAACGCGGCCCAATCAACTTTTCTTGGGTCTCGGAGGAACCCACCAGAAATATCTTTAATATAACCCATTAAAAAGATAAATCCATGAAGGATTTTATTAAATATTTGACCCCATCTAATTTCCATATTCCATAACTAATTTCGGAGTCAAATTTGTCAACCACCTCGTCCTAGAATGGAGTATGAAATGATAGAACAGTTGACTTGGACTCAGGAAGGACAGAAACTAATACCGACTCAGGAAGGTGACTTAAATCAAGTAAAGGTTCAAGAGTTGAAATAGGTTCAGAAATTGGGTCCAAGTCAAGAAGTTAAAACTCTAGTCCACATGTATTGTCTAACAATGGAATGTGACTTAATGTGGGTGATTCCAGTTCAGGAATGATAGGTGGAGGAATCAAAACTGACTCTAAAATATTACTCAAGTTTGGTAACACAACAGGAGTCAATATTGATTCAGAAAGTTGAACTGGATCACATATGTGAGAATCTAGGTCACATATCTCATTGAGTTCAATATCAAATATTGGAGAACTTGCCAATTTATCCATGGGATTTTTAAAATTGTAAAGTTGGTCAAGTTCAACATGATCCTCAAAGATGGATGATTCAATTTCTTTATGAATTGGTACAGGATCCAATGTTGACTCCGGGAAAAGATTGAAGTCAGGTGAAGATACCGGAGTCATAATCGAATCAGGAAATAGAATTGAATCACTAAGTTGGGGTTCAGAATCATAATCATTTTCAAGTTCTATTTCAGGAAAAGGAAAACTAGCCAAACTATCAATATCATTTGGAGTTTGGGTAAGTTCAAATGGTTGTGCTGAAATGGAATCTTGATTTCCAAAACTACATGACTCTTCGGCTCTAATAGAATCGTTAGTGACATCAGGACGGTGGGAACGTAGAGATTCGACCATCATATCTATGTCACGATTACGAGTGTTTTGAGCCTGAGTCATGGCTTCAAGCATCTTTTCATAGTTGATAGGTTCATTGTTTTGATGAAAAGATGAAGAATTGTCTTGGAAGTGGTAGTGAAATTATGAGTCCATCAGATTTTGGGATTTGTGTTTGGACTCACACATACTCATTTCCATAATTGATGGTTTCCTATTTTGGACGGATGGAACTGAGTATGAATCTTGAACATAATGTGGACTGGGTGGAGAAGGAGGGCAAGGTGGTTGGAAATTATGCTCGGGGGAGGTGAATCCCCACTGACTCGGTGAAGAGTTGAAATCATTATGGAAATTATAGTTATTAGATGGGGGGTATGGGCATATTGATTCGGATAAGACCAATCCGGCACACTAGGTTGGTCAAAGTTATGATATGCCGGGTTGGTAATATCCGAAAATGAAGTCGGTGTGTAATATGGATTATTATTGTAGTTGAAAAAATTATTATTATAGTCCAAATCACACAATAGAATACAAACAAAGAAAAACAAACAAATAAACAAACAAAAAAAAGAAAAAATTCTAGCCTAAGTTAGGGTAGACTTAGGACCTAGACGACTCCTAACTGGTTAGACTGTCCACGGGAGGTCTAATGTAGACTTTAACCACAAGCTAATCAGCCAGGTCAGGGCAAGGTTGGTGAGAGGTTTTCCGTCAAAGACGTTCCTTAATTAAATAACCACCAACCTTCGGGCTTTCGGCCCTCAATCCCTTTCCTAGACACTGATTTTGCAGGAGTTAAATTCCAACATTTTTCCCCCTTAGGATAATCTCCTAATTGAGTCCGAGATGTCCCTAGGGCCAACGTCTACTTAATTTTAGTTAGGCTTGGGTTAGTGAGTGCTTGGAATGTGATTTTTGGGCTAAGGAAGGGTGATCAAATCCCCACCTTATCTTGTTAATGGGTTAGTGCCCTTAAGATCAATTTGTGCAAGTGTACAAGATATGTAAGATTCACTCAAAGCGATATAAACAACCAAGAAGTGAGTCCTATGCTAAATGCAATGCATACGTACCTTGCTCCAGCACTCTTCAACAGTAAAAAAATAAAGGAATTAAAAAGACACGTGCCTAAAATGCAAATGTCTAATCAATTTTTTTTATCTTTTCAACAAATATTTTACTGTTGATTATTAGCAGGCTTATGTTATGGCATATAAGAAAAATTAAAGTTGCAGCAAACTAGAATTTTTTAAACTAAGCAGCCCTGCAAAAAGCTGTTAGTAGTCAACTCTTCCTTGCCGCGGATCCGCGGCTTTTGCCGTGGAAATGCGGCAATTCAGAGGGCCCTTGGTCTCTGCTTTTTGGAGCAGAGGCCCAAGGCCACTTGTATGTCACTGCAATAATAATTTTCTGCTTTGCTTGCCCTGTAACCTGCAACAGAGAAGAAAATTCATTTAGTTCTAAAAAATTTTCAATAAAAATTTAGATTTCAATAAAAACGTTTTACCCTCCCCGGCAACGGCGCCAAAATTTGATTGAGGCCGACCTGCACAAAAAATACGAAATTTCAGAACTTAAGAAAAGAAGTGTGCAAGTGCTCAATTCTTCCGCTATAGCAAGTGGCTATGCGGGTCGTGATCCACAAGGAGGGTTTGCGATGGAAGCGTTTATGGTTTTTTATTGAAATCGTTATGAAAATAAGCGAAAGTTCTTCTCTGTTTTATGTTATGAAAAGAAAAAAAGAAAGTTAATGGTTAAAGTTAAGAAGAAAGCGAGAGATGAAGAAGGTGGAAAATCAGAAAACGATGAAAAGCGACTATGTACAATAAAGTGGAAAGAAGAATGAACATGATTTGGAAGAAGTGGTTGGTGATCTAAACTAAGAAAGAAAAGAAAGAAAGTAAAGAAAAGTGAAGCGATACTTACCTAGGTTGATTCATGACTTACTTGGAAACCTTTTTGCAAGTTCTACCTTTTTGCTTCGGAGGCGTTCAACGCATAGATCATAAACTCGAGCTCGGTCCCCGTGCACATTATATCGTCAAGCATAAGAAGAACGAAGTGATGCGGAGCTTGGAAGAGGAGAACGTCATCATGAACTATCGCTGGCTCTCACGTAGCTTAGTTAGACTTGCTTTGGAATTCGCTTGTAACTCAACAACAACAACCAAGGTAAAGTAGAAGAGGAAGAGGAAAGCAAAATAAATGTAAAGTAAAGCAGAATAGAAAACAAACAAAGCATTTACCTTTATTACTTGCTGAGACAATGAAAGAAAGGAGTAGGGTACATCGTCGGTGTCACTCTCAACATCAGCCCCTCTCTCTTACTTACATGAATCTTCTTCTACCCTAAGTTACATACAAATTACATAGCAAGAAAAGAAAAACCTAAACTACAAAGAATTAAAACTAGGCTAAATCCTAATCTGCCTTCACCTCCATTTTCAGTGCACATAATGGCCTTTTATAGGCAGAAAACCCAACCACCAAGATTCCGGGGAGGTCGGGGGAGCAAACGCTCCCCCTAACTCCCTAAGATTGCCGCAGAAACGCGGCCCAAGCCGCGTTTCCGCGGCCAGGGTGTGGCCAGATGGCCACACCCTGTTGGTGGGTCATCTCGGGAGTTTCTTCTGACTTTATCCTTTGTTGGTTTCTTCGTTTGAGCTCCAGATTCTGACGAAATGGCCTTGGATTCTTGGCTTTAACCGATCGATTCTGAGAGGATTCTTCTTAACCGGTTCAACCTCTTGATTTTGCCCTGATTTTATGTGTACGAATTAACTCTGATTTAATTCAGAATTCTGGTGGGCTTTTGGGCTCATTTCTCTTCATCTCCTTAAGGATTGGGCCTGCAAATAAATTAAACAAATAATTAGGACAATGCAGGCTTTTATTCTAAAATAAGTATGGAAATGTGACATTAAATATGCAACACTAGTGACCAATCACAGTGTTTGGTCTATATAAACCCCATTTGATTGGGATTTTGGCTAAGGTTTTTAACAAGAAAAATACACAGTTTCTCCTGAGTTTAAAAGAAGTTTTCAAAGTGTTTTAGAGCTCAAAAGATCTCATCTTTGTTTTGTTTTAGGGTTTTGAAAAATCAAAGAAAATAGTATTTTGGGAGATTTAGTTTGTTCTTCATTTATATCTTTTACCAAGAGTTTTCCCAAGTATTTTTCTTTGAGTTTTTGTTTTCAAAACTCTAGTTTTTTCACACTTGAGCTATCACCTATTCTATTCTATTAGGATCATTTGTTTGTGGGACAAGAGAAGTGTTTGAGGTTAAACCTCCAAGATTGTAAACCCTCCTTTTATTTGTGTATCCCTCTTTGGTAGAGGTTGATTGGAGTGGTATTGGTTTGGATCCCTCTTGGTAGAGGTGATTGTGTTTGTTGTATTAGCTACGGGCCTTATCCCTCTTCGGTAGAGGTGGATTGTGGTTGTAATGCCTCGGTGGCATTGTAAGGTTGAGAGAGGAGTTCGGTACTCCTTTAGTGGATTGGAAATCCTTCTCGGTGAAGGCGGGGACGTAGAGCTAGGGGCTCGAACCTCGAAACATATCTTGTTGTTTGTGTTTGATCGACTTATCTCTAACTCTCTCTCTTATTTGTGTTGTGCATCATTCATTTCATCCATATCATATATATTGCTTGTGTTGTGCCTTGCATTATTTCTCATTGCCTATATCTTACATGCTTGGTTGTTTGTGTGTGCCTCACTTGTACTTAACCACAAG
Source organism: Agave tequilana (assembly GCA_038442645.1). NCBI lineage: Eukaryota > Viridiplantae > Streptophyta > Magnoliopsida > Asparagales > Asparagaceae > Agave > Agave tequilana. Next base: position 36,551 of record JAVJIF010012113.1, on the reverse strand, counting down.
AGCTTCATATAGCACCTCAACCCATATCTAGGGGAATCAAGAGGAGTTAGTCCAGAGCCCTTCACAGGGAATTCGGCTACACTTGTGTGTTGTACTAAGTGTGTTGCAATTAGTTTTTAAGCTTCCGCATTTAGCACATATAGTTTATAGATTAGCCTTATCACTTATTCACCTCCCCTCTAGGTGTTTTCAATTGGTATCAGAGCCTACGCTCCTGATACTTAGGTTTAACAACCTAGGAGTGAGATCCTTTGTTTGCTAATCTCATTTGCACATTTGTTTGCTTACACACATATAGTTTACATCCATGGACTTCATGACCCCACCTATGTTTGACCCTTCCAACATTGTTGTTTGGAAGGCTAAGATGTCCGTTTACCTACAAGCCCTAGGATATAAGGTTCACCTTGCCATTACCAAGGAATCCTACTTTAGTGATAGCAAGCATGTAGGGGCCAATGCACAAGCCCTTGAGGCCATTAGAAGCACCCTTTCAAGAGAACATCTTTTACTTGTTTCTAATATTGATTTCGCCTTTGCAGTGTGGAACATTTTGACAACCACCACCACCTCCAAGCTTCAAATGCAAATCCAACAAGAGGAGGAATCTAGTGGAGATGAATCCGAGCCGCAACAATGCTATACGATCCAAGGGAATGACTCTCTTGAGGTACACTCGGAAACCCACTTAGATGATGATGATGATGCTAGTTCTTCAAATGATTATGTTGATGCCCATGCTTTAAATGAAGAACTTTCAATTGTTTGTGAAAAATTAATTGAAAAATATAACATTTTGAAAAAGAAAAGTCTAGGAATTGTTAAAGAAAATAAAAATTTGCATTCTAGACTTGACATTGTTTTGCAAGAGAAAGATGAGATTTTGAATGAAAGGGATTCATTAAAAACTCAACTTGAACTTGCAATAAAAGAAAATGAGTTTTTAAAATCTAAAAATGATGGCCATGATGTTTTGAAAAAATAATGATATTTTATCTTCAAAAGTAGATTCTACTTTAAGAGATAACAATATTTTGAAAAATGAAATAGAATTTATTTCAAAAGAATTAGAAATTTGTTTAAATAAAAATAAATCTTTGAAAAATGATATTGTTTCCCATGTTTGCCATGCTAGGGTAGTTTCACCTAGATCACCCCTTGCATGCTCCACTTCTTCTACAATTCAAAATGATATAAATTTGTTAAAGAAGAGAATGGATTGTTTGGGCTCCACCTTGAGCAAATGTGCCAAGAGCCATACACGTTTGGAATCTTTGTTTCGAAAGAAACAAGTTCCATCTATTATGCATGCACACCCCCCACGGCATACACATGCTCCTCACGGACACCATCATCACTTGTATGCTCATGTGTACACTTGTACACATTGTGGACGTAAGGGCCACCTTGCTAAATTTTGCTATGACAGAATACATGTTTCAAATTTAGCAAATAATCTTGTTTGGGTTAGGGAAGGTACTAACCCCCATGGACCCAATAGAATGTGGGTACCAAAGACCACCCCTCTTGTTTATGATGTAGGTGTGGGCTCTCACATGACGTGAGAGTAGCCGTACCTTGGAGTGGATGCGTTCCGTTCTTAAAGAGAACAAATTGGATGCATCAACTTCAAGGGATGTTTGGTGGAGAGGACCACCATGTTTTGGAGACAAGGAAAGTTGCCTTCTAGGTTTTGGTAACGATTCCTAACTCCCAATTATTATTTACATGCTTTTCATATTCATTATAGCATGTTTCATTGTTTTGATTAGTATGTAAATGCCATGATTATTAGACTCTTGACATACATGTATAGACTTTGAGACACCCATGTTTGATATGGATCATATTTTTGTGTTCTCATCATTTGTTTAGCTATCATGTTTATCATAGGTTTAATAACATGTGAATTTACATAATAATCATGTTTAATGTTTATCATGATGATTTTTATCTTGTTTTATGCTTCATGCGTTGATTACATGTTTAGATGTTAGTTTTTATTAAAACTAGGTATATACTTGTGCATATAGTGGGTCACAAATAAATTTATATATGTTTGTGCTTGAATGCTTATTTGAACCCATTAGATGTGCTAGTATAGTCTAGTTTTAAAGATCCATGCATTTTAGACTTGTATTCCTATTTTTGGATTTGTTTTATGATTTTGTGTTTAGCTTCATGTATATGTCTATCTTGTCCAAATTATTGTTATACATATACATCCTTTGAGCCACGTGCCTTCATGCATATATCTTTGTAGACTCGTTGTTTTTGGATATGTATGTATACTTTAGTTTGTTTAAGACATACATATACCTTGAAGATTAAATAGTTTAGATCATTTTCATGTTTTCATGTTTTATGGAATATTGAGCCTTATTGAAAATTTTCATGATTATGATCTTCACATTTTACTTGTACACTCACAATTATTGTTTACTCATGTTTTGTTTTCATGAGTCATATTTATGCTTATTGAGTTAGAGTGTTTAGTGTCATGTGGATTTCATGTTTTTTCATGAAAAACTATTTTTTTTTATTCCTTACTTGAAGGATTTCGTACTAGTTTACAAGTTTTTCATTTAACTAGTTCGTATTCTTCACATGGTAGAGTTTTCAAACATACTATATTTTCAATCTATTTTTGAAAACCCCTACCTTCCACGGGCGGATGGATGGGCGATCATGCTCATGTATGCTTTATATTGAAAATCATTTTAAACTTGTGCATGAGATGGGAGGATTAGTTATATGATGTATACACTTGATTATTATTGTTGTTTCAATTGGTATCATTGGATTCTTTCAATTGGTATCAATTTTGACCTTTCTTGTATACTCATATATGTTTGTATGTATGTATGCTTTCAATTCAAAGAATATCAATTTCAGTTGGTATCTATTTTCCATACATATATACTTGTTTATGCTAAGGCTTGAGCTTCAACTTTGTTTCAATTGATTTAGCTTTCAATTGGTATTTTAATTCGAGCCTACGCATAGTTTTTATTGGTATTTCATAAAGGGGGAGAAAATCTCGTATTTTATCTTTCAATTGGTATTTAGTATTCCACTCCCTTGCTTTATGATAGAAAAGAATAATGTTTAATTTCAATTGATATCATATGTTTAAAATGAATAATTATTTCAATTGGTATCAAGATGTTGTTTTCATTTTTTAAATTGGTATCAAGAGGCATATCATGTTTATAGTCACCCCTTATTGACTTTGTTTTTGTTTTAGACAAAAAGGGGGAGAACATTGAACTTATTGTTTTGGCTTTTACCCCTTTGTTGATAATTGACAAAAAGGGGGAGAAAGATTTTGAGTTTGAGTTTTATATATTGAGTTTTATATGCATACTTATGTTTTTGCATATATTAAGTTTCATTGGTATCTAGAACATGTTTATTTGTTTTTGAAAATTTCATTGGAAAATTTCATTGGTATCTAGAACCTTTTATTGTTTATGCATATCTATGCATGTTTCATGTTTAATATTCCTTGCATAATTATGTTTACTTGTTTATGCATGAGTTAAGGGGGAGCTTCTTTGAAGCTTAACTTTAATCCATGCATATATAACTCCATGAGTTTTGTCATCATCAAAAGGGGAAGATTGTTTGCCCGGAGGCCTTCCTCTCTAGTTTTGATGATGATTAAACTCATGTAGTTATGTTTACTAATAATCTTGTGATTTTAGTTACAGATCATTTATCAAGATATTAGTTGGTGATTGCTTCAAAAAGAGGAGTTTGGAAGCCTTCACTTGGTGATTCCCGAGCCCGAGCGTCAAGATCATTCATAGTCATGCTCGTTGGATCACGGTGTTTGGATCGAGTCGACTTGAAGATGGAAGATCGTCAAGAAGACTTAGGTATCCTAGTGTTTAGTATGTTTTAGATCCATTTGTAAAGATAAGAATAGTTGATATGCTCAAGTGCACAACACACACAAGTTTTATGTTTTGGATTTGGTTTTCATGAATAGTTGATCAAAACAAGTTTACTTGATTTTTATGTATATTAGATATGTTCGATATACATACATGCTTCATATCTTAAACAAACTTATTTTGATATGTCTATTCATGAGTTTTAGGAAAATCAGATTTCCTATTGAGAAAAATTCAAGTTTGATAAAATACAAGTTTTGGTTTTTGGTAAAAATGATAAGACACAAAAATAGTTTATATTGCTTGATATTTGAGCTAAACTTTTTATCACATGTTTATATATCAAGGCAAAATGATAAAACTATTTTTGGGGATTTTTAAAAGAGATAAATAATTTTTATAAATTATTTTACCCAGGTTTCTGACCCAGGCTGTGGCTGACAGGCCAGGTCGGTCGCCCGCACGGTCGACCGCACCATGGGCCGGTCGACCGTTGCGGTCGACTGACGTGCACAGACTTGTGCACGTCTGGCAGACACAGGCCCGGTCGACCGGGCGGTCGACCGGACCAGAGAGCCTTGCCTCTGTATCTGGGCGGTCGACCGGCCGGTCGACTGGAACAGAGAGTCTGCTCTCTGTATCTGGGCGGTCGACCGGGTTTGCCCAACGGTCATATTTTTGACCGTTGGCGGTCGACCGGGCGGTCGACCGCCAAGCCTGTCAGGCTGCCAGATCAGCCTAACGGCTAGTTTCAGGGTTTGGCCTATATAAACCCCATTTGATTGGGATTTTGGCTAAGGTTTTTAACAAGAAAAATACATAGTTTCTCCTGAGTTTAAAAGAAGTTTTCAAAGTGTTTTAGAGCTCAAAAGATCTCATCTTTGTTTTGTTTTAGGGTTTTGAAAAATCAAAGAAAATAGTATTTTGGGAGATTTGGTTTGTTCTTCATTTATATCTTTTACCAAGAGTTTTTTCAAGTATTTTTCTTTGAGTTTTTGTTTTCAAAACTCTAGTTTTTGCACACTTGAGCTATCACCTATCCTATTCTATTAGGATCATTTGTTTGTGGGAAAAGAGAAGTGTTTGAGGTTAAGCCTCCAAGATTTAAACCCTCCTTTTATTTGTGTATCTCTCTTTGGTAGAGGTTGATCGGAGTGGTATTGGTTTGGATCCCTCTTCGGTAGAGGTGATTGTGTTTGTTGTATTGGCTACGGGCCTTATCCCTCTTCGGTAGAGGTGAATTGTGGTTGTATTGCCTCGGTGGCATTGTAAGGTTGAGAGAGGAGTTCAGTACTCCTTTAGTGGATTGGAAATCCTTCTCGGTGAAGGCGGGGACGTAGAGCTAGGGGCTCGAACCTTGAAACATATCTTGTTGTTTGCGTTTGATCCACTTATCTCTAACTCTCTCTCTTATTTGTGTTGTGCGTCATTCATTTTATCCATATCATATATATTGCTTGTGTTGTGTCTTGCATTATTTCTCATTGCCTATATCTTACATGGTTGTTTGTGTGTGCCTCACTTGTACTTAACCATAAGAGCTTCATATAGCACCTCAACCCCATATCTAGGGGAATCAAGAGGAGTTAGTCCAGAGCCCTTCACGGGGAATTCGGCTACACTTGTGTGTTGTACTAAGTGTGTTGCAATTAGTTTTTAAGCTTCCGCATTTAGCGCATTTAGTTTATAGATTAGCCTTATACCTATTCATCCCCCCTCTAGGTGTTTTCAAGTAGGTGCATAGCTTCAACAAAGGATTTAAAGTCAAGTTTTGGAGCTAGCACGGTGTTTGGACCAAGTCAAGAAGGCTTCAAGTGAAGACTTCAAGAAGATGAAGACTTGAGTCTAGGTTTGTTTTTAGAAGATTTTGTTTTTAGATAAAATGTAAAGGATAGAATAGTTGGTGGATTGCTCAAGTACCTATACACACACACTCTTGTTTTAGATGTCTTTTCATAAAAGAATTTTCAGTTTAGAAAAGACTTTTCATTTTGGAAAAATATAGTTTTGATTTTTGGTATTCAAAGTTATATGTTTTAACCAAAACCATGATTAGTGCTTAATGTCAAAAATATAGATATTTCACCATGTTTGTGTAGTGGATCATATCCATACACACTATGCTTTAATAGAGTTTAAATATCTTGTTTTTGTATTTGGTGAAGTTTTGGAAAAACCAAGTTTGGAAAATACCGTTTTCATTTTGAACCAATATTTCCAAGTTACAAATCAGTCCAAATCATTTATAACATGCCTTGATTTTGTGCAAGCATGTTTATTTATCAAAGTATAAAAACTATTTTTGTAGATTTTCTGTGATTTTATGGGATTTTATTGCGTCAAAAATCAACAAGTTTTTATCCCTTAAGATTTCTGATCTGGCTTCAGCCGGTCGACCGGGCGGTCGACCGACGTGCACGCCAGGTTCTGGCAGGAGGCCGGTCGACCGACCCGGTCGACCGTCCAGAGAGCCTGCTCTCTGGAAAGGCCCCGGTCGACCGGGCGGTCGACCGGACAGAGAGTTTACTCTCTGTATCCTAGCCACGGTCGACCGGCCGGTCGACCGCTAGCTCAACGGTCTGAAATATGACCGTTGGCCGGTCGACCGGGCGGTCGACCGCCAGTTCTGACAGACCCCAACGGCTAGTTTTTTCCAGCCTATAAATTTGGGGGTTTGGGCATTGTTTTTTAACAAGATTTTTGGGGACTTTGAGCCAGTTTTTCCTACTCCATTAAAAGAGTTTTCTCCACTAAATTGAGAGCTAATACTTTCAATCAAAAGGGGAGTTTATTTAGAGTGTGTTAAAAGAGATTTTCTTGAGTTTTCCTCCACCATCTCTTTCCTTGTTTTCTCTCACAAACACTTGAGATATCCATTGATTATTCATTCTATAGGAGTGTTGTAGTGAGATTGTTTTTAGGTGATCAAAGTGTTTAGATCACCAAGAGATTTTTCTTTGTTCTTTGAGGAGGCGGACAAGTGTGTTCGCGGTGGTTTAGAGTTCGTGTGTGAACTCTTGGTTTAAGGTGCGGCCTCGGCGAGCTAGTGGGCTTGCGTGTGTACGGACTAGGGAGTCCGAGAGCTTGTAGGTGTTGCGGCACAGAGTGATCCGATGGGATCGATTATAGTGGAAACCCTTCGTGTGTCGAAGGCGGGGATGTAGAGCAAGTGTGCTCGAACCTCGAAACAAATCCCTTGTGTTTGCGATTGCTCACTCTCTCTCTCTCTATCTCTATCTCCTTGTGTTTATATCTTGCATGTGTTTATTGCTTTAATCTTTATATGCTTGATATACATTGTGTGCTTAATTGTATATGCTTGGGGATTGTTTGCTAACACTTGTATTCAACCAAGAGAGCCAACGCGGCACCTCAACCCTTATCTAGGGGAATCTAGAGGAGTTAGTCCAGAGCCCTTCACGGGGAATCCGGCTACACTCTTGTGTTATACGTGGTGTTTAGTGTAATAGTTTTGTTTAGGTCATAATAGTTTTTAATTCCGCATTTAGTGACCATTAGATTAGCCATCACCTATTCACCCGCCCCTCTAGGTGAATTATAATTAATATCAGAGCCAAGTGCTCTTGATTTGGGTCTTACAACCTAGAGTTAAAGATCCTCATTTTAGGCTAATCACATATTTTGTACACACACCATGGATTTCATGTCACCACCCACTTTTGACATTCTTAACATCCAAATTTGGAAGGTTAAGATGTCTTTGTACCTCAAGGCCTTAGGTATTCATGTTTATTTTGCCACCACTAAAAATGATTATTGTTTAAATGGCAAAATAATGAGGCTAATGCAAAAGCCCTAAATGCTTTGAAGAGTACCCTAAATGATGATTATTTATCTAGGATTGCTAACATTGATTCGGCTTTTTTAGCTTGGAACATCATCACCACCCTTGGCGAAAAAGATCTATATTATGCCGGGAGCGATTCAGACGTTGGAAGCGATACCTCCAACGCGTGCTATATGGTCCAAGGGGATAACCCCCTTGAGGTAACTACCGAATCCGAGGTAGATGAAGAAAATGATATGTCATATGATGAGCTTACCACTTTTGGTCAACTCCTACTTGAAAAATATGACATGATTAAGAAAGAAAATAAAAATTTGAAAAGAGTTTTGATTGCATGCAAAAAGAAAATGATTCTTTTAAAAATAAGATTGCATGTTTAGAAAAAGAAAAAGAAGATTTGCAAAATGAAAATGTTTCCTTGTTTTCAAAATTGAGTGATCTTTGTGAAGGAAACACAAATTTGAAAAATAAAATTGTTTTGGTGAAAAAACAAAAGGAAATTGTTTTTCAAGAAAATTCTTGTTTGAAAAGAAAAATTTGTGAAAAAGAAAAGAAAGTTTTTTCTAAAAAGAATAAGAAAAATGATTCTATATCTCACTATAATCTTCATGCCACCTTTGATGAAAGTGAGATTAAATTTTTGAAAAATAAAATGGATTGTTTGAGCTCAACTTTGAGCTCGTGTGCATTCAATCATTCTAGATTGGAGTCTTTATTTTCCAAGAAACAAACTCCACATATTCATGCACATCATCATGCATATGCTTATGTTGCACGTCATGATCACACCCACACACATGAGCATCCTAAGGTGTACAAGTGTACACATTGTGGCCGCAAAGGCCATTTAGCAAAATTTTGTTTTGATAAGTTGCATCACATTAATTTTGCTAATAATAAAAATGTTTTAAAGTTTGTCAAGGAACCCAAACATTTTGCATATAATAATGTTCCTTACATGACTAACCCTAAAGGACCCAAAAGAAAATGGGTACCAAAATTCCCACCTTTTGTATTTGATGTAGGTGAGGGCTCTCACAAGACGTGAGAGATTTGATGCCTTGGTGGTGGTTGCATGGACTTGAAGGACACATTTTTGATGCACCGCTATCAAGGAGTTTTGGTGGGACAACCATCATGTTTTGGAGCTTTGGAGTATAGTTCATGTGTTGGTAACTATCTCTAAAACTCTTAGTTTAGTTTACATGCTTATTCATTTGTGATATCATATAGCATGTTCATGATTTAATTGTTTTTGTACTTCATGTGGTAAATACTAGTTTAAATGTAGTTTTTATCAAAACTTGTATTTATACATGTACAAATAGTGAGAACAAATTGATTTATATATGTTTGCACTTCATGCTCATTTGTACCCACTATATGCACATGTATAAGTTAGTTTTGATGATTCTCTCATTTATACTTGTTTTGCCTATTTTCATGTTTTTACTTCATGTATATGTATTTTGTGTTCGAATCTAATAAATATACATGTATACCCGTGAGTCTCTTGCCTTCATGCAAATACCTTTAATAGACTCTTTTATGTTTGGGATATGTATGTATATTGTTAGGATTGGATAAATCATACATATACCTAGAAGTTTGTTTTAAAAATGAAAAATGAATTTTCATGTTTTGTTTTGATAAAATGATAGTTGTTTTGGGCTTTATTGATTATTTTCATGGAAAATGCTAAACACATGATTCTTGTACACTCACACTTTATTTGTTTATTCATGACTTTGTTTCATGAACATATTTTTGAGCTTTATCGATTCGAGTGTCGATTCTTGTGTATTTGGTATGACTCATGAAAAATATATGTTTTGATTCCATGTTTTGAAGGATCTTTAACTAGTTTTTCAAAAATTATCGTTAACTAGTTAATTATTCTTCATTTGGTAGTGATTTTCAATGCTAAAATATTTTCAAATCTATTTTTGAAAACTCCTACCTTCATGGGCGGATGGCTGGGCGAGTATGCCTTGTAAGCCTTATTGAATATCTTTTATCTTTAGCATATGAAGGGTGGTAGGTTATGAGTTATATAAATGATTTACATTGTTATTTTCAATTGGTATCTCAATTGATATTTTGTATATACTCATATTTTGTTTCTTATATATGTATGCTTCATAATTTCCATAATATCAATTGCTATTGGTATTCCCTTTTCATACATATATATGTTTTCATGTGCTTGCTTTACAATTGATTCACATTTTTAAAGCACAAAGTTTATGTTGATAAAATAAAAAAAATACTTGATCATTATATTTACAATTAAGGGGTAAACCCAAATGAAAAATAAAAATATTTGATCATTATGTTACTATTGGTATCAATATGTTTCAATTTCATATTTGTTAAATTTCAATTGGTATCAATATGTTTTAACAATAATGATTATTTACAATTTTGGTATCTTAAAATTTGTTTGTTTTACAAAAGCTCTGATACCTTTAAAAATTTGGCTTGTTTAAGAAAAATTAAAAATGTTTCGATGTGTATTTCCTATATGCAAGGAGAGCTACACATCTCTTCTACATATAGATTCATGTTGAGTGTATCTTGTATTGAGGAGCTTGACAACTCTTTTTTATGTGATACACGTGTGTAGGGGGAGCTTCACATCTCCTCTTATGCATTGCATATTATGCGTTATGTCAATTCGGGCTTGTCATCCATCTTTCATGTAATGTATATGTGCAGGAAGTTAACTTAGCGTCTTCCTCTTCATGAATGTATATCGCATATAACTTTTATTGACTTATTTGTTAGCACTCCTTATTGATCTTTTTGTTTATGACAAAAAGGGGGAGAAAAATTTTATTTTTACTTTAACCCCTTTGTTGATGATTGACAAAAAGGGGGAGAAAGATTTTGGATTTATATGCATGTTTGTTTTGTGAAAAAGGATGTTTATGCATATATGTTTTGTTTTGCAAATAGGAGAAAAAGAATTTGATTTGTTTTATGCTTGTTAGCATGTTTATCTCCATATATTTGCATACATGTTTATGTGCTTTCATTGCATATCTATTGTTTATTTGTTATGCATGAGTTAAGGGGAGCTTCTTTGAAGCTTTACTTTAATCCATGCATATATAACTTCATGAGTTTTGTCATCATCAAAAGGGGGAGATTGTTGGCCCGAAGGCCCATCACTCTAGTTTTGATGATGATCAACTCATGTAGTTATGTTTACTAATGATCTTGTGTTTAATTAGTGACAGATTCATGATCAAGATCTTAGTAGGTGCATAGCTTCAACAAAGGATTTAAAGTCAAGTTTTGGAGCTAGCACGGTGTTTGGACCAAGTCAAGAAGGCTTCAAGTGAAGACTTCAAGAAGATGAAGACTTGAGTCTAGGTTTGTTTTTAGAAGATTTTGTTTTTAGATAAAATGTAAAGGATAGAATAGTTGGTGGATTGCTCAAGTACCTATACACACACTCTCTTGTTTTAGATGTCTTTTCATAAAAGAATTTTCAGTTTAGAAAAGACTTTTCATTTTGGAAAAATATAGTTTTGGTTTTTGGTATTCAAAGTTATATGTTTTAACCAAAACCATGATTAGTGCTTAATGTCAAAAACATAGATATTTCACCATGTTTGTGTAGTGGATCATATCCATACACACTATGCTTTAATAGAGTTTAAATATCTTGTTTTTGTATTTGGTGAAGTTTTGGAAAAACCAAGTTTGGAAAATACCGTTTTCATTTTGAACCAATATTTCCAAGTTACAAAATTAGTCCAAATCATTTATAACATGCCTTGATTTTGTGCAAGCATGTTTGTTTATCAAAGTATATTGGTAAAACTATTTTTGTAGATTTTTTGTGATTTTATGGGATTTTATTGAGTCAAAAATCAACAAGTTTTTATCCCTTAAGATTTCTGATCTGGCTTCAGCCGGTCGACCGGGCCGGTCGACCGCACCCTGAAGTCGGTTGATTGGTCGCTAATGTTGCATATTTAAATATCATATTTCCATACTTATTATAGAATAAAAGCCTGCATTGTTCTAATTAATTGTTTAATTTATTTGCAGGCCCAATCTTTAAGGAGATGAAGAGAAATGAGCCCAAAGCCCACCAAATTCTGAATTAAATCAGAATTAATTCGCACTCAAGAAATCAGGGCAAAATCAAGAGGTTGAAAACCGGTTGAGAAGAATCCTCTCAGAATCGATCGGTTAAAGCCAAAAATCAAAGGTCATTTCGTCAGAATCCAGGACTCCAACGAAGAAACCACTTAAAGATAATTACAGAAGCAACTCCCCGAGAGACCCACCAACAGGGTGTGGCAATCTGGCCACACCCTGGCCGCGGAAACGCGGCCCAAGCCGCGTTTCCGCGGCTTTGTTGGGGAGTTAGGGGGAGCGTTTGCTCCCCCGACCTCCCCGGGATCCTGCTTACTGGGTATTTGCCCTATAAAAGGCCATGCTTTGTGCTGAAAAGGGACGCCAATGCAGAGATAGGTTTAGACTAGTTTTCCATTTTGTAGTTTAGGTTTTTATTTTTATGTAACTTGTATGTAGCTTAGAGTAGATGATGATTCATGTAAGTAAGAGAGAAAGACATATGTTGAGAGTGACACCGATGTACCCTCCTCCTTTCTTTCATAGTTTCAAGCAATAAAGGTAACATTTGTTTATGTTTGTATCTTTACTTTCCATTTTGTTTTGTTTTCCTCTTCCTCTTCTACTTTACCTTGGTTGTATTTGTTGAGTTTACAAGTGAATTCCAAAGCAAGTATAACTAAGCTACGTGAGAGCCAGCGATAGTTCATGAAGACGTTCTCCTCTTCCAAGCTCCGCATCACTTCGTTCTTGATATGCTTGACGATATAATGTGCACGGGGACTGAGCTCGAGCTTATGATCTATGCGTTGAACGCCTCCGAAGCAAAGGTAGAACATGCAACGGTTTCCAGGTAAGTCATTACTCAACCTAGGTAAGTATTTCTTCACTCTTCTTTCTTTCTTCTCTTTTCTTTCTTAGTTTAGATCACCAGCCACCTCCTCCAACTCTTCTTCCTCCACTTCATTTGTACATATTCGCTTCATTGTTTTCTGATTTTTCCACCTTCTCCATCTTTCATTTTCTTCTAACATAACATAATTCTCTTTTCCATTTTCTTAACTTTAAAAACAGAGAAGAACTCTTGTTTTGGTTTTTATAACGATTTCAATAAAACTGTAAACGCTTCTATCGCAAAACCCTCTTTGTGGATCACGACCCGCATAGCCACTTACTATCACAGAAGAATTGAGCACTTGCACATTTCCTTTCTTAAGTTCTATAATTCTGTATTTTGTGTGCAGGTTAGCCTCAATCAAATTTTGGCGCCGTTGCCGGGGAGGGTAACATGTTTTTTATTGAAATCTGAATTTTTTTTGAAAATTTTTTAGAACTAAACGAATTTTCTTCTCTGTTGTAGGTTACAGGGCAATCAAAGCAGGAAATTAATATTGCAGTGACATACAAGTGGCCTTGGCCTCTGCTCTAGAAAGCAGAGACCAAGGGCCCTCTGAATTGCCGCGTTTCCACGGCAAAAGCCGCGGATCCGCGGCAAGGACGAGTTGACTACTAACAGGTTTTTGCAGGGTTGCTTGCTTTGCAAATTCTAGTTCTCTGCAATTCTTTATTTCCTATATGCCATCACATAAGCCTGCTAAATAATCAACAGTAAAACGTTTGTTGCAGAAGTTAAAAATTGATTAGACGTTTGCATTTTAGGCACGTGTTTTTTCAATTCATTTATTTTTACTGTTGAAGAGTGCTGGAGCAAGGTACGTATGCATTGCATTTAGCATAGGACTCACTTCTTGGTTGATTTATATCGCTTTGAGTGAATCTTACATATCTTGTACACTTGCACAAAATTTATTTTAAGGGCACTAACCCATAACAAGATAAGGTAGGGATTTAATCACCCTTTCTTAGCCCAAAAATCAGAATTCAAGCACTCACTAACCCAAGCCTAACTTAAAATGAGTAGACGTTGGCCCTAGGGACATCTCGGTCTCAATTAGGAGATTATCCTAAGGGGGAAAGGTGTTGGAACTTGACTCTTGCCAAATCAGTGTCTAGGAAAGGGATTAAGGGCCAAAAGCCCGAAGGTTGGTGGTTATTTGATTAAGGAACGTCTTTTGACGGAAAACCTCCCACCAACCTTGCCCTGACCTGGCTGATTAGCTTGTGGTCAAAGTCTACATTAAACCTCCCGTGGACAGTCTAACCAGTTAGGAGTCGTCTAGGTCTAGGTCTACCCTAATTTAGATTAGAATTTTTTTCTTTCTTGTTTGTTTATTTGTTTGTTTTTCTTTCTTTTTGTTTGTATTCCATTGTGTGATATGGCTTATAATAATAATTTTTTCAACTATAATAATAATTCATATTACACATCAAACTCTTTTTCGGATATTACCAACCCGGCATATCATGACTTTAACCAACCTAGTGTGTCGGATTGGTCTTATCCGAATCAATATAACCCATGTCCCCCATCGTATGACTATAATTTCCATAACGATTTCAACTCTTCACAGAGTCAGTGGGGATTCACCTACCCCGAGTCCAATTTTCAACCAAATTGTCCTCCTTCTCCACCTAGTCCACAATATTTCCAAGAGTCATACTCAGTTCCACCAGTCCAAAATAGAAGACCATCAATTTTGGAAATGAGTATGCGTGAGTCCAAACACAAATCCCAAAATCTGATGGACTCACAATTTCACTACCACTTCCAAGACAACTCTTCATCTTTTCATCAAAACAATGAACCCATCAATTATGAAAAGATGCATGAAGCCATGGCTCATGCTTAAAATGCTAGAAATCGTGACATAGATATGATGGTCGAATCTCTACGTTCTCACCGTTTGACCAGTTCTGATGTCACCGACCAGTCTGTTAGAGCCGAAGAGTCATGTAGTTTTGGAAATCAAGATTCCATTTCAGAACAACCTTTTGAACTTGCCCAAACTCCAAATAAAATTGATAGTTTGGCAAGTTATCCCTTGCCTGAAATAGAACTTGAAGATGAATATGTTCATGAACTAGAACTTAGTAATTCAATTCTACTTCCTGATTCAATAATGACTCCGGTAACTTCACCTGACTTCAATCTTTTCCCGGAGTCAACATTGGATCCTGTACCAATTCATAATGAAATTGAATCACCCATCTTTGAGGATCATATTGAACTTGAACAATTATACAATTTTGAAAGTCCTATTGACAAATTGGCAAGTTCTCAATTTTTTAATATTGAACTCAATGAGATATGTGACCTAGATTCTCAAATCTGTGATCCAGTTCAACTTTCTGAATCAATATTGACTCCTGTTGTGTTACCAAACTTGAGTAATATTTTAGAGTCAGTTTTGATTCCTCCACCTATCATTCCTGAACTGGAATCACCCAAATTAGGTCACATCCCATTGTTAGAAAATACATGTGGACTTGAGTTTCACTTTCTTGACTTGGACCCACTTCTTGAACCAATTTCGACTCCTGAACCTTTACTTGACTTAAGTCACCTTCCTGAGTCGGTATTAGTTCCTGTCCTTCCTGAGTCTAAGTCAACCGTTCTATCATTTCATACTCCATTCTGGGACGAGGTGGCTGACAAATTTGACTCCGAAATTAGTTATGGAATATGGAAATTAGATGGGGTCAAATTTTTAATAAAAATTCTTCATGGATTTATCTTTTTAATGGGTTATATTAGAGAAATTGTTGGTGGGTTCCTCCGAGACCCAAGAAAGTTGATTGGGCCGCGTTTCGTGGACCAATCAGACCACCACCGGAACCACCACCTTAAGGTAACCTCTTCCTTCCCTTTCTTCTTTTTCATGCATTTATACATTAATTCATACATTGAGGACAATGCATGAGATAGGTGTGGGGGAGGGTCTAACATAACTTTTCTTTTTCTTTAAAAAAAAAAATTAACATTTTTCTTTACTTTTAAAAACTTTTTGAAAAATAGAAACAATATTTTGACTTATTTTTGTAAGAAATTAAGTTAATTTTAAGAAATAGAAAAATTCAAATTAGGATTTCTTATACTTGGTCAAAATAAGATTATTTGTTTGATTTATAGAGTTAGGAAGATAATTTGTCAAAGTAATTTAGTCTTGATCTTTACCTTAATGAAATATGCACACTTCATATACTTACACACTTAGGGTTCAAAAACAAAGATTCTTATGCCTTATAAAAAAAGAAAAAAAAACAAGTCTAATCATTGATTAGCTAGGTGCTTTGGCCTAAGCAAGCCTTAGTATTTATGCGAAAGATGATTAGATAAGTTATAAAAATATATATATATACAAACAAATCTAATTATTGACTAGCTAGGTGCTTTGGCCTAAGCAAGCTTTAGTATTTATGCGAAAGATGATTAGACAAGTTTGAAAAGAAAAATCCTCTGATTAAGCTGGGTATATGTGCCTAATAAAATATAAGTATTCACGCCTAAAAGAGGTTCATATAATAAAATCCTTAGTTTTGTGGCCTTGTTTGCTCAGGTCCTTAAGTCCTAGGGGTGTCTTCTCACCTGGTGCCCTAAGACCGTCTGGTTTGGGAGTCATCGATTAAAGGCTCGTTACATGGGCAGATTAGAAAGCCTAAACTAAGGAATAATACCACCAAAAAATATATATATATATAAATAAATAAGGCATAAGAGTTAGAGTTAATGAACCCTTAGTCAAAATTTTCACAGTCACAAGTGCATATGACTTAGGGTAAAGCAATAGACTAGATGAGAAGTACAATTTGACTCCTTACTTTGATTGATAACAAATTTTTGAATAGAGACTAAGTTTAGGAATGAAAATTTTGGTTTTCCTATAACTTATAGATTGCTTAGATCTTACAATCATATTTCAAATATTTTTCTCTTTCAAAATGCTTTTCGAAAATACTAACTCTTTATTTCTCTTTCTTTATGGATTTTGTGGGTGCAATCCGCTGAAAACCCTCACGAGACAAAACTCGTCCTCTAGGGGAAACCTAGAGGTTTAACGGCTTGTTGTACACGTTCAGTGCAATCGCGCGACCTGCGAAAGTGGTCTAATAATCCTTAGTATAGTTTAGTTATTTTGCTCGAGGATGAGCAAAAGATAGGTATGGGGGTGTGATTGGTCGCTAATGTTACATATTTAAATATCATATTTCCATACTTATTATAGAATAAAAGCCTGCATTGTTCTAATTAATTGTTTAATTTATTTGCAGACCCAATCTTTAAGGAGATGAAGAGAAATGAGCCCAAAGCCCACCAAAATTCTGAATTAAATCAGAATTAATTCGCACTCAAGAAATCAGGGCAAAATCAAGAGGTTGAAAACGGTTGAGAAGAATCCTCTCAGAATCGATCGGTTAAAGCCAAAAATCAAAGGCCATTTCGTCAGAATCCAGGACTCCAACGAAGAAACCACTTAAAGATAAATACAGAAGCAACTCCCCGAGAGACCCACCAATAGGGTGTGGCCATCTGGCCACACCTTGGCCGCGAAAACGCGGCCCAAGCCGCGTTTTCGCGGCTTTGTTGGGGAGTTAGGGGGAGCGTTTGCTCCCCCGACCTCCCCGGGATCCTGCTTACTGGGTATTTGCCCTATAAAAGGCCATGCTTTGTGCTGAAAAGGGACGCCAATGCAGAGATAGGTTTAGACTAGTTTTCCATTTTGTAGTTTAGGTTTTTATTTTTATGTAACTTGTATGTAGCTTAGGGTAGATGATGATTCATGTAAGTAAGAGAGAGAGGCATATGTTGAGAGTGACACCGATGTACCCTCCTCCTTTCTTTCATAGTTTCAAGCAATAAAGGTAACATTTGTTTATGTTTGTATCTTTACTTTCCGTTTTGTTTTGCTTTCCTCTTCCTCTTCTACTTTACCTTGGTTGTATTTGTTGAGTTTACAAGTGAATTCCAAAGCAAGTATAACTAAGCTACGTGAGAGCCAGCGATAGTTCATGAAGAAGTTCTCCTCTTCCAAGCTCCGCATCACTTCGTTCTTGATATGCTTGACGATATAATGTGCACGGGGACTGAGCTCGAGCTTATGATCTATGCGTTGAACGCCTCCGAAGTAAAGGTAGAACATGCAACGGTTTCCAGGTAAGTCATCACTCAACCTAGGTAAGTATTTCTTCACTCTTCTTTCTTTCTTTTCTTTTCTTTCTTAGTTTAGATCACCAGCCACCTCCTCCAACTCTTTTTCCTCCACTTCATTTGTACATATTCGCTTCATTGTTTTCTGATTTTTTCACCTTCTCCATCTTTCATTTTCTTCTAACATAACATAATTCTCTTTTCCATTTTCTTAACTTTAAAAACAGAGAAGAACTCTTGTTTTGGTTTTTATAACGATTTCAATAAAACTGTAAACGCTTCTATCGCAAAACCCTCCTTGTGGATCACGACCCGCATAGCCACTTGATATCGCGAAAGAATTGAACACTTGAACATTTCCTTTCTTAAGTTCTATAATTCTATATTTTGTGTGCAGGTTAGCCTCAATCATCGGTCGACCGGGCGGTCGACCGACATGCACAGACGTGCACGCCAGGTTTTAGCAGGAGGCCGGTCGACCGACCCGGTCGACCGTCCAGAGAGCTCTGCTCTCTGGAAAGGCCCCGGTCGACCGGGCGGTCGACCGGACAGAGAGTTTACTCTCTGTATCCTAGCCACGGTCGACCGGCCGGTCGACCGCTGGCTCAACGATCTGAAATATGACCGTTGGCCGGTCGACCGGGCGGTCGACCGCCAGTTCTGACAGACCCCAACGGCTAGTTTTTTCCAGCCTATAAATTTGGGGGTTTGGGTATTGTTTTTTAACAAGATTTTTGGGGACTTTGAGCCAGTTTTTCCTACTCCATTAAAAGAGTTTTCTCCAATAAATTGAGAGCTAATACTTCCAATCAAAAGGGGAGTTTATTTAGAGTGTGTTAAAAGAGATTTTCTTGAGTTTTCCTCCACCATCTCTTTCCTTGTTTTCTCACACAAACACTTGAGCTATCCATTGATTATTCATTCTATAGGAGTGTTGTAGTGAGATTGTTTTTAGGTGATCAAAGTGTTTAGATCACCAAGAGATTTTTCTTTGTTCTTTGAGGAGGTGGACAAGTGTGTTCGCGGTGGTTTAGAGTTCGTGAGTGAACTCTTGGTTTGAGGTGCGGCCTCGGCGAGCTAGTGGGCTTGCGTGTGTACGAACTAGGGAGTCCGAGAGCTTGTAGGTGTTGCGGCACCGAGTGATCTTGTTGGATCGATTATAGTGGAAATCCTTCGTGTGTCGAAGGCGGGGATGTAGAGCAAGTGCGCTCGAACCTCGAAACAAATCCCTTGTGTTTGCGATTGCTCACTCTCGCTCTCTCTATCTCCTTGTGTTTATATCTTGCATGTGTTTATTGCTTTAATCTTTATATGCTTGATATACATTGTGTGCTTAATTGTATACGCTTTGGGATTGTTTGCTAACACTTGTATTCAACCAAGAGAGCCAACGCGGCACCTCAACCCTTATCTAGGGGAATCTAGAGGAGTTAGTCCAGAGCCCTTCACGGGGAATCCGGCTACACTCTTGTGTTATACGTGGTGTTTAGTGTAATAGTTTTGTTTAGGTCATAATAGTTTTTAATTCTGCATTTAGTGACCATTAGATTAGCCATCACCTATTCACCCCCCCTCTAGGTGAATTACAGAACATAGGTACATGCGGTAAATAAGTTAAACATGCGATAAATACAAATATAGACAAAACTAGTTGTACAAGCTCAGATTATGGATTTACGGGACTGATACGTCAAGGAGATAATTCAAACAAGGAAACCCCCATTTATATGCCACATATCTCATATTGCCATCGTCTGAGTTTATACAACTTGAGTTGCCCTTAGAATAATTGGACTATAGTGTATCTGGAGTATCATCATGTGTCATAAGGCAAGGTGTCATCTCAAGGAATAACATTATAACTGGAATATAAGGATGTTGCATTTTAATTTATCCAATAATAACAATCCGTATCGTTTGATATTTCAATCACCTTCCTACCAGCGCCTCACATCACTGATAGTCCATACTAGAGTTGACACTCTATAGAACTTACCCGGGTCTGATATGTGAGTACCAGGACCCGAACAAAGGAGAGACCAAATATCACACGTTCCTAATATTATTACTGTTTGGTTGTTTTATGTTATTCATCCGATTCATATGCTTTTGTATGTGCTACCAGTACACATACATCCAGTTATGAATAAGACGAGTTATTATTTGGAAACTGATAAATCTGATGGCTCATATTTATAGTGGGTCCCGTCTCTGCCCGGGACTAGCTCAGGAGTACAGGCTACTGCTTTTGGGAACTTATCATTACGCGCCCCCACACGACACTTCAGATTCAGGCTACTGCTTCCGGGGACTTATCATTACGCGCCCCACACGACACCTCAGAAATATCACCATTATAAATATGACATCATACCGGTTTCTATCAGTTTACCCCACCCCAGTGTAAGTTGAGTACTTTATTATATATGTTGCCCAAAGATAATGTCCACAAGTGTATACAGTAATCCAATAACCATGATTATCCAATTACAGGGATTATCAGGAGTATAATATCAGGAGTCTCCCTGTTATAGGGGTTCAAGAATACAGGAGTTTAGGATACAGGAGTTCAGGAGTAACAAATGTCTAGTAACCATAAAATAATCATGCCAAGTCTCTGTAAAAGTGATAGTCATGAATATGCAATATAATACAGGTGCCAGGTATAACAGTAACCAGTCAGGTATCACAATATCAGGTCAAGTCTACTAGTACTAGGTGATAGCATGTCAAGTGTGTGATAGCATGTCAAGTGAGTTATAGCATGTCAAGTATCGTGTTAGATATCAAGTGTCAAATATTGGCAAGTACCAGTGTCAGATATCAAGTATCAAATATAGCATGGCAAGTACCGGTGTCAGATATCAAGTGTCAAGTATAGCATGGCAAGTACCGGTGTCAGATATCAAGTGTTAAGTATAGCATGGCAAGTATCAGGTGTATACATGTCAAGATCAGGTAACTAATATGTCGGTGAGAGTCACAACATCAAATATCAGGTATCAACCGGTCACGTAACATGGTACAGGAAAAAACGGTATAAACATTTCAAACTCTACACAACCATATTTATAATAATAAATTTATCTTTTAATTAGCTATGCGAAGCCGAGTAAAGCGGGAGCAGATCTAGACATACACGGTATAATACCGGTCCAACAAAGTATAATAACGGTCGGAAGCTATTTATAAAACATGATAAATTTTAGAAATTATTTTTATAACACATACCAACTTGCATAAAGAGATATCATAAATTAAAAGCCAGATAATAATTATTAGACATGAAATGATGGTAATAAAGTAAGAAATGTCAGATAAATGTACTCGCCTAAAACCAGACGCAATACCGGGTAAAATCTGGGAAATTTGCGAACACGTTCAAGCAAGCTACTAACCCATATAAATATATAATAATAATAATAGAATATATATATATATATATAAATATATTTTTGGGAGAATAAGGGGGGTGAGAGAGAGGATTAGTTAGAGAAAAAGAGTTTTGTTGTAATTGTTAAAAAGGAAAAAGAAAAAGTGCAAAAAAGGAAAGAAAGAAATATGAAAATAAAGGAGGGGTATGTTGGAAAATATGTAGATGTAATTAGGAAATGAGGGAATGAGTATAAGTGAAAAAGGGGAAAAAGGAAAGAAATAAAAGAAAGAAGAAAGAAAGAAGAAGGAAAGAAAGAAGGAAAGAGAAGGAAAGAAAGAAAAGGAGGGGCGGCCGGTGGCCGGCCCACCACCGGCGGCCTGGCGGCGGCGGCGGCGCCACCGGGGGGGGCGTAGCCGGGCCTGGGGGAGGAGGGAGGTGTTGGGGAGTTGGGGGTGTTGTTTGGTGGAGGAGTTATTGGTGGTGGTGTTGGTTGGTGGTGGTGGTTGTGGTGGTTGATGGAGGTGGTGACGAGATAGAGGAGGAGGAGGTGATGATGGTGTGGTGGGAGTGGTGGAATTTGTGGAGATGTGGGTGAGTTTTGGAGATGGAGAGGAAGTAGTGGGGATGGGTTTTGTTTGAAATTGGAGGTGGTAGGATGTTGGTGGAAGATAAAGGAGGTGGAGGATAGGAGAGGGGATGTGGGGGAGATGGTGGCCGGTGGCTAGGGGCGGCGCGACGGTGGTGATGGTGGAGGCGATGGTGGTGATGGTGGAGTGATTTTGTTTAGTTGAAGGAGTTGGAGATGAAATTGAAATGAAAAGAGAAGGAAGGAGGTGGGAAGTTTTTAATTGAGAGGAGAGGAAAATATGAAATCACCTAGAGGGGGTGAATAGGTGACTAGCTAATCAAATGGTGAATTAATGCGGAATTAAAATAATTTAAGCAAACTACAAATTCTTATGCACAACACACCAAGTATAATACAAGAGTATAGTCGGATTCCCCGTGAAAGGCTCTAGACTATCTGCTCAAGATTCCTCTAGATAAGAGTTGAGGTGCCGCTTTGGCTCTCTTGGTTGAATACAAGTGTGAGCAAACAATCCCCAAGCATATAACAATATAGCACAAGGTATATCAAGCATACAAAGATAAAGACAATATAAACATGCTAGATATAAACACAAGTGAGAGATAGAGAGAGCAATCGCAAACACGGGAGAATCGTTTCAAGGTTCGAGCACCCTTGCTCTACGTCCCCGCCTTCAACACTATGAAGGATTTCCACTAAAATCGATCCGACCGGATTACTCGGTGTCACAACACCTACAATGAGTTCACACTAGAACTCTTGGACTCACTAGTCCCTTCACTTGTTCCCGCAAGAACAAATACACCGCAAGCACGCAAGCTTGCCGAGGCCGCAACGAGCTCTCACTAAAACTCGAAACCACGCGAACTCGCAAGTCCGCCCCTCAAATACAATGAAGAACACTTGGTGATCTAAACACTTTGATCACCTAATAATCAATCTCACAACAACTCTCCTATAGGATAAATATGTCAATGGAAAGCTCAAGTATGTGTGAGAAAAACAATGATGGAATGTGTAGTGAAAAACTCAAGAAAATCACTTTTGCGAACTCTTGATAAACTCTCCTTTTGATTTGGAAATATTGGCTCTAAAACTTGTGGATATAACCACTGATATGAGCAGGAAAAACTAGCCCAAAAACTCTCTTAAAATCTTGTAGAAAACAGTCCATGGGAGGCCCCTCTTATAGGCTATCAAAAACTAACCGTTGGGGTCCAAATCAGCAGTATGCACTGCTATCGGTCGGCCGCCCGGTCGACCGCCAACGGTCAATTTTTTGACCATTGGGAGGTCGGTGGACCGGCCGGTCGACCGCCTTCAGGGCAATGGCCCAGCGGTCGACCGCCCGGTCGACCGGGCCATTTCCAAAGAGCAGCAGCTCTCTGGCGGTCGACCGTTCGGTCGACCGGCCCTGGGCTGTGCACTTCTGTCCACATCGGTCGACCGTCCAATCGACCGACTTCTGGACCGGTCGACTGGCCAGTCAACTGGCAGAGGGCCAGTCCAGCTTTTTATAGGGATTAAAAACTTGTTATTTTTTCTTCCATAAAATCCCATAAAATCTCTAAAAATCCATAAAAATAAGTTCAGTAATATAATTTGATATACAAATATGTTTGAGTAAAAATCAAAACATGTTACAAACATTTTGAACTATTTTTGTGTTTTGAAAGTTTTGCCTTAAACAAAATTCTGTATTTTTCCAAAATAATTTTTCCAAATAGAAAACCGATTTTTTCAAAACTCCTTCAAATGTAAAAACAAGATATTCTAAACACGTTTAAAGCTTAGTGTGTATGGAGATGATCCACTACACATATATGATGAAATATCTATGTTTTTGACAATAAGCTCTAAATTGGTTTTGGTTAAACACATGTATATATGAAGTCCAAAAACCAAACCGGTATTTTTCCAAAGTGAAATTCTTTTATAAAAACACATCTAAATCTTAAGTGTGTGTGTGTATATGTACTTGAGCAATCCATCAACTATTCTATCCTTTACATTTTAACTAAAAACAAAATCTTAACTAAACAAACCTAGACACAAGTCTTTCTTGAAGGTCTTCACTTGAAGTCTTCTTCTCCTTCTTGACTTGGTTCAAACATGATCCAATGAGCTAGACTCCTCTTGAGTACTTGATGTGGTCTTGATGCACAAGCTCTTGAATCAAACCGTGCTAGCTTCAAACTCGACTTTAAATCCTTTGTTGAAGCTAAACACCAATTAAGATCTTGATCACAAATCTGAGACTAATTAAACACAAGATCATTAGTACTATAACTGCATGAGTTAATCATCATCAAAACTAGAGTGATGGGCCTTTGGGCCAACAATCTCCCCCTTTTTGATGATGACAAAACTCATGGAGTTATATATGCATGAATTAAAGTTAAGCTTCAAAGAAGCTCCTCCTTAACTCTTGCATAGCAATAAACAAACAAGATATACAATGAAGTGCATAAAGTAAATAAAGATGTATATAAACATAAGGAGATAAACATGCCAATCAAGCATAAAACTCATCAAATTTTAATTTTCTTCTCCTTTTTGTAAAACAAAACATATATGCATAAACATAAATCCTTCACCCCTTTATGTATAAAGCAAGGAAAACATGCATATATATACTAAAATACTTCTCCCCCTTTTTGTCAATCATCAACAAAGGGGTTAAAGTAAACACAAAACAATGTTCTCCCCCTTTTTGTCATAAACAAAAATCAACAAAGGGGTGAAATCAAATCAAGCAATAAAGAGATATATGCAATATACATTGATGAAGAGAGAGACGTGAAGTTAACTCCCCTGCATACATGCATTACATGAAGAAGGGATGACAAAGCTCTAACTCACATAAGGCATAATATGCAATGCATAAGTGGAGATGTGAAGCTCCCCTTACATACGTGTATCACATAAAAAGAGATGTCAAGCTCCTCAATACAAGATACACTCAACATGAATCTATATGTAGAAGAGATGTTAAGCTCCCCTTGCATATAGGAAATACATATCAAAACATTTTTAACACAAAATTTGAAAAGATTCAAACACATTTTGATACCATTTGAAATTTGAAATTATTGATACCAAATGAAATTGGAACATTTGTAAATCTTGATACCAATGAAAGTAAATTATTTTATATTTTGATACCAATTGAAATACATGGTAAAACTTTTGTGATACCGATTGAAATTCATCGTAAAACTTTTGTGATACCAATTGAAAATGAAACCCAATTGGAAATAGAAACATCTTGATACCAATTGAAGTATAATGTAAATTTTGATATCACTAAAATACCAATTGAAAATAATGCATAAGCTTATTAAAGTACCAATTGAGATACCAATTGAAATTCATGGTAAAACTTTTGTGATACCAATTGAAAATGAAACCCAATTGGAAATAGAAACATCTTAATACCAATTGAAGTATAATGTAAATTTTGATATCACTAAAATGCCAATTGAAAATAATGCATAAGCTTATTAAAGTACCAATTGAGATACCAATTGAAATTAAGATTTAAGTCAAGCTTAGGAAAAACATGTAATGTGTGATTTAAACATGTAATAATATTGTAAAGCAAGTACAATCAAATCATATATATGTATGAAAATGAAAAATACCAATAGAATTTGATATTACTTGAAATGTGAAGCATACATATATAGAAAACAAAATATGAGTCTATACAAAAAAAAAATATCAATTGTGATACCAATTGAAAATTTGATGAGAATCAAGTGTATAACTCATAAAATCCACCCTTTTTCATGCGCATGATAAAAAATTTTTAATTAGGCTCACAAGGCATGGTCGCCATCCATCCGCCCTTAAAGGAGTTGGTAGGGGTTTTCGAAAATAAGAGTTTGAAAATATTCTATCATAGTATGAAACTCTACCAATTGAAGAATAAATAACTAGTTAAAGTAATTTTTTGAAAAACTAGTTAAAGATCCTTCAAACATGAAAATAAATCATATGTATTTCATGAAATATTGCAAATACACAAGAGTTGACACTCGAAATCTATAAAGCTCAAAATATGCTCATGAAACAAAAACATGAGTAAACAACAATAATGTGAGTGAACAAGAGTCAAGTGATTTAGCATGTTCATGAAATTAGTCAATAAGGCTCAAAAACATTAATCATGTGAAAATCATGAAAATTAATTTTTCAATTTAAAAACAAATTTCAAGGTATATTGTTTTTATCCAAAACAAACAATATAGATACATATCCCAAACAAAAAAAGAGTCCATAATGGTATTTGCATGAAGGCAAGTGACTCAAGGGTATACATGTATATTTATTCGTTTTAAACAAACATAGCATATACATGAAGCAAAACATGCACAAAGATAGGTAAAACAAGTGTAAATGTGGGAATCATCAAAACTAGGCTATACATGTGCATGTAATGAGTACAAATGAGCAATTAAGTGCAAACATATATGAATCAAATGTTGCTCACTACTTATACAAGTATATACACAAG
Organism: Agave tequilana; assembly: GCA_038442645.1. Lineage (NCBI taxonomy): Eukaryota > Viridiplantae > Streptophyta > Magnoliopsida > Asparagales > Asparagaceae > Agave > Agave tequilana. The sequence continues at coordinate 10,222 of JAVJIF010012113.1, read as the reverse complement.
TTTTGATAAAAACTACATCTAAACAAGTATTTACCACATAAAGTTCAAAACATGATTATTTTAACATAGACTAAAACATGCTTAAAATCATCAAATAAAAGCATGTAAACTAAAGTAGGAGTTTAGAGATAGTTACCAAACCAATGCACAATCCTCTAAGTCTCCAAAACATGGTGGTCGTCCCACCAAACCTCCTTGATAGCGGTGCATCAATTTGTAGTGTCCATGAAGCCTATGCAACCACCACCAAGGCACCAAATCTCTCACGTTTTGTGAGAGCCCGCACCTACATCAAATAGAAAAGGTGGGGATTTTGGTACCCATTTTATTTTGGGTCCATGAGAGTTAGCATTGTAAGAAATCCAAACATTGTTACTAGCAAAATTAATAGAATTTACCCTATCATAACAAAATTTTGCTAGATGGCCTTTGCGGCCGCAATGTGTACATTTGTACACTCTAAAATGCACATGAGTGTGAGTGTGATCATGACGTGCAAAATGTGTATATGCATGTTGTGGGTGATGTGCATGAACATGTAGAGCTTGTTTCCTTTGAAACAAGGTTTCCAATCTATAATGGTTAAATGCACATTTGCTCAAGGTTGAGCTCAAACAATCTATTTTATTTTTTAAAATTTAACTTCATTTTTAGTAGTAGCATGAAAGCATGGTCAACAATCTTTTTTTTTAGAAACATTTTCTTTTTCTTTTGAAATAATTTTTCTTTTCAAAGAGGTGTTTTCTTGCAAAGTGATTTCTTTTTCCTTTTCCACCAATATAAGCTTATTTTTCAATAGAGGTATTTTCTTCACAAAGATCATTCAATTTAGAAAGTAAGGAAATATTTTCATTTTTCAAACTTTCATTTTCTTTTGAAACACATGCAACTTTATTTTGAAATGAATCTTTTTCTTTTAACAAGGAATCAAATTATTTTTCATTTTCTTATTTTCCTTTTTAAGCATGTCATATTTTTCAAGGAGTTGTTGACAAAAAGATGCAAGTTCATCATATGGCATATCAACATCCTCTTCTAGCTCGGATTCGGTATTTACCTCAAGGGGGTTATCCCCTTGGACCATGTAGCATACGTTGGAAGTCTCACTTTCAACATCCGAGTCGCTCCCCGCATAGTATTATTCTTGTTTGCCAACGGAGACAATAGTGTTCCATACTACGAAAGCCGAATCAAGATTAGCAACCCTACATAAATAATCATCATTTAGGGTACTCTTTAAAGTATGGATGGCTTTTGAGTTAGCCCAATATACTTGCTATTATTAACATATGAATTTTTAATAGTAGCAAGATAAACATGAATGCCTAGGCCTTTGAGGTACAAAGACATCTTAACCTTCAAAGTTTGGATGCTAAGAATGTCAAAGGTGGGAGGTGTCATGAAATCCATATGTGTGTACAAATATTGTGATTAGCTATAAATGAGGATCTTTAACTCAAGGTTGTTAGACCAAAATTAAGAGCACTTGGCTCTGATACCAATTGAAATCACCTAGAGGGGGGTGAATAGGTGACTAGCTAATCAAATGATGAATTAATACGGAATTAAACTATTTAAGCAAACTACAAATTCTTATGCACAACACACCAAGTATAACACAATAGTGTAGCCGGATTCCCGTGGAGGGCTCTGGACTATCTCCTCAAGTTTCCTCTAGATAAGAGTTGAGGTGCCGCTTTGGCTCTCTTGGTTGAATACAAGTGTGAGCAAACAATCCCCAAGCTTATAACAATATAGTACAAGGTATATCAAGCACCTAAAGATAAAGACAATATAAACATGCAAGATATAAATACAAGTGAGAGATAGAGAGAGCAATCGCAAACACGAGAGAATTGTTTCGAGGTTCGAGCACCCTTGCTCTATGTCCCCGCCTTCAATACTATGAAGGTTTTCACTAAAATCGATCCCACCGGATCACTCGGTGCCGCAACACCTACAAGGAGTTCACACTAGAACTCTTGGACTCACTAGTCCCCTCACTTGTTCCCACAAGAACAAACACACCGCAAGTACGCAAGCTTGCCAAGGCAGCAACGAGCTCTCACTAGAACTCGAAACCACGCGAACCCGCAAGTCCGCCTCCTCAAATACAATGAAGAACACTTGGTGATCTAAACACTTTGATCACCTAAAAATCAATCTCACAACAACTCTCCTATAGGATGAATATGTCAATGGAAAGCTCAAGTATGTGTGAGAAAAACGAGGATGGAATGTGTGGTGAAAAACTCAAGAAAATCACTTTTGCAAACTCTTGATAAACTCTCCTTTTGATTTGAAAATATTGGCTCTAAAACTTGTGGATATAACCACTGATATGAGTAGGAAAAACTAGCCTAAAAAATCTCTTAAAATCTTGTAGAAAACAGTCCATGGGAGGCCCCTCTTATAGGCTGTCAAAAACTAGCCGTTGGGGTCCAAATCAGCAGTCTGCACTGCTGTCGATCGACCGCCAACGGTTGATTTTTCGACCGTTGGGAAGGTCGGTCGACCGGCCGTCGACCGCCTTCAGGGCAATGGCCCAGCGGTCGACCGCCCGGTCGACCGGGCTATTTCCAGAGAGCAACAGCTCTCTGGCGGTCGACCGGCCCTGGGCTGTGCACGTCTGTGCACATCGGTCGACCGTCCGGTCGACCGACTTCTGGACCAGTCGACCGGACGGTCGACCGGCAGAAGGCCAGTCCAGCTCTTTATAGGGATTAAAAACTTGTTATTTTTCCTTCCATAAAATCTCATAAAATCTCTAAAAATCCACAAAAATAAGTTCAGTATTATAATTTGATATACAAATATGTTTGAGTAAAAATCAAAACATGTTACAAACATTTTGAACTATTTTTTGTGTTTTGGAAGTTTTTCCTTAAACAAAATTCTGTATTTTTCCAAAATGATTTTTCCAAATAGAAAACCGATTTTTTCAAAACTCCTTCAAATATAAAAACAAGATATTTTAAACACTTTTAAAGCTTAGTGTGTATGGAGATGATCCACTACACATATATGATGAAATATCTATGTTTTTGACAATAAGCTCTAAATTGGTTTTGGTTAAACACATGTATATATGAAGTCAAAAAATCAAACCGGTATTTTTCCAAAGTGAAAATTATTTTATGAAAACACATCTAAATCTTAAGTGTGTGTGTATGTACTTGAGTAATCCACCAACTATTCTATCCTTTACATTTTAACTAAAATAAAATCTTAAGTAAACAAATCTGGACACAAGTCTTTCTTGAAGGTCTTCACTTGAAGTCTTCTTCTCCTTCTTGACTTGGTCCAAACGTGATCCAATGAGCTAGACTCCTCTTGAGTACTTGATGTGGTCTTGATGCACAAGCTCATGAATCAAACCGTGCTAGCTTCAAAACTCGACTTTAAATCCTTTATTCAAACTAAGCACCAACTAAGATCTTGATCACAAATCTGAGACTAATTAAACACAAGATCATTAGTACTATAACTACTTGAGTTAATCATCATCAAAACTAGAGTGATGGGCCTTTGGGCCAACAAAATGGTGATGATGAATGGGAATGGGGGGAGATGGGCTGCAGCAGCAGCCCATCATGCCTTGATGCTACTGCAGACGGCGGTTGCAGCTGCAGCTGTGAAGGGGGCACACAGGGTACGGAGGTGGAGTGTGGGGGGAGAAAAGAAAAGATGAAAAAAAAAAGGAAAATAAAGGAAAAGGAAGAAAATAAGGAAAAAAGAAAAAATAATAAAAATTTTTATTATTAAATAATTAATTTATTAGAATATCCTAGGAGTATAAAGTAGGGGAGTAGAGAAAGAAAAAGTAAGAAAAGAAAAGGACGATAAATAATATTATTATTTTAATAGGGCAAAAAATTGACTGTTTCAGAAACGTTCCAAAAATTTCTCAAAATAGCAAATATTATTTTAAGATATTTAGTGAAATCAGATTTATGAAATTCAATCTAGTTTTTAAATTAAAAATTCTAAAATCTTCTGGCGATACCGGCCGACATCAGAATCGGACAAATTTTGATAAATTTAGAAAAATCTTTAAAAAATGTATTTGGATAGAAAATGATATTTTAAGAAGTAATGTGAAAGCCGTTTCTAAAAATTCAATTCCATTTGAAAACTAAAAATTTGGGAATTGGTCAGCGATACCAACCGACACCGGTTTTGGAGATTTTGTAGAAAAATTCTAAAAAATCACAGAAAATCATGAAAAATCTAAAATATTAGAAAGCAGTATTTGAAACTGAAATCAGTTAAATTAGACTACCAAAAAGGTTAAATCGGGAGGTATGCCGGTATCGGGTTCCCGGTCTGAGTCAGGGCCTGACTCTAAGTCTGAGAATCCAGATCCGATACCAAATAACATAAGCAATCATAGCTTAAATACAATACTGGAAGAAAATTGAAACAAAATGGTTAAAGAATTTGGGACACGTATCCGAGTACGTATCCTGGGAACGGGATGCTACAATCTACCCACCTAGCAAAAATTGCGTCCTCAAAATTTCTATAAGAAGGGAGATGAACACAGAAGAAAATAGGATTGATGGGAATATCATGATAGAATGGTTATGATAATGAAAATTTACCAACTCAAGATATGATAAGATGGGGATAGTGGCCACGGACGTCACCTCCAGGGGTCCTCGTTCCAAATGTAGGGCACCACTCTCTGTTCCACTTCATCTGATGCTTCAGTTTCCTTGGCAGTCAAATGATATGCTTTCCGCTTTCTCCCGTTTGCTCTACCTCTTGGTCTTCTCTGTGCTTGATTGAAGACATACTGCGGAGAAGGGAATGGAGCTCTCCTTCCGATTGGTCCTGGGTCCCTTCCTACCGTTGGTACTAGAAGTGTTGGTTGAATCGGGGTGGCACTCCCCATCCATCCGAATGAACAATTCCTTATCATATGACCATCAGACCCGCATGCTAAACATACTTTGTTTGCCATTCTGTAATCACGCTTGTAGTGTCCGAGCTTCACAATACTCACATCTCATTTGCTGAGGGAAAGGTTTGAGTAATTGCTCTGCTAGTGGGATATCCAGGGGTCCGACTGAGTCTTCACCTCCCTTCAACTAAAAGGGTCTCTTCACTGACTTCCTCTGCATCTCATCCTGACGCTTCTTTCCCAATCCCCGTTCTACCTCACGAGCGATGATAAGGACCTGAGAATACGTCTTGAGTTGCTGGCATATAAGAAACATCTGGATTTGCATCCTCAGGCCTTGCTGGAATCTACTCGCTCGGTTCTCCTCATGGGCCACCATGTATGGCGTAAACTGGCTCAGTCTCAGGAACTCTGCAGCATACTCGTCTACAGTTTGGTCCCTCTACTGTAATCTGATAAATTGCTCTTCCATCTCCTTTTGTGCCAACTCAGAGAAGAATCTCTCATAGAAACTCTTCGAGAACTAGTCCCAAGTGATAGGCTTCTCCAGCCTCACTTCTTCTGCCAGCCACCAAGTTCTGGCCACATCCTTCAGTTGTATCTTAGCACTTTCACTTGGTTCTCATCAGGAATCTGGGCTGCCTTCAGAAGATCTGTAGTATCAATCAGCCACTGCTCTGCGTCCAACGGATTCTCAGTACCCGAAAATGTAGTCGACTGCAGTCTTCTGAAATCGGATACATTGCCAGGCCTCTGCTCTCTAGGTGCTGTCAATAATGCTTGTCGCAAGAGCTCTGTCTGCTGATGCTACTCTCCATCATGCCATGAAGTACTCTCATCATGTTGTCGCCCTCTTCATTAGAACTGTCACGAGAAGTACCAGGACCGTTACGGGTTCTCCATCTTTCCATATCTGAGTTGGTCAAAGGGGTGACGGGAATATGCTGAAAGGAAAGATAGAAGGGTTTCAGGATTCAAGGAAAAGATTGCGAGGAAGGAATAGATAACACCGTACTTGCGATTGGAATGTATATTCAAGATTCGTGCTCTCCAGCTGTAAATTAATATCTCATTAATCTACCAACTGATAGTACTGAAGATGTTAGAGCCTAGGCTCTGATACCACCCTGTAACGCCCCGATCCCCCGGGTACGGAGACGTCACTGTGATGTATATACGCAGGTCAGAAATACCCTCACGTATATACGCTAAGCATCAGTACAGGCAAGAATCAGAGTGCAAAAGCACAGTGGTCATATACATTCCAACAGAAAAGTACAAGTACATAGTTATCACAGAGAGTGATACAATATTTCAGGAATATTACATCACCAGAAAATACAAAAGTACATCATGTGAAGAGATATACAAAAACTGATAGGTGCTCACGAGCAACAAGAGGGGTCTCGAGAACCAAACAGGAGAGGAACTGGGAGGAAGAGCTGAGGCGATGATCGAAGCTTCTGCTGTACTCCGATCATTACGGAAGGATCCGCTACGCACTCTGATCAGCTATAGCAAGGCCACCAAGGTTCGGTCTCTAGGATCTGGATATGAGAATCCAGGGTTGTCAAATGCAACCCTGGGATTACATATAATAAAGTCAAATGGCGTGCATAACAGGTACACGTGTACATGATCAAGTGATGTGGTCCAAGTATGCAGGTACAAATAATAACAAATAACATAAGGAAAATTAAAGGAACGACAGTAAATCACATATATATATCGATGAATCTGAAACTGGAAACATGCATAGAAGGCAGTATGAAGAACATAGGTGTTGGCCCAAAGGTTACACTCTCCGGTTTATATGTTTTGATGATAACAAAACATATAAAAGCTATTTGGTACTAATAGAGATTCTAGAATGAATTTCAGGTTAGTACAAATCTTGATGGCTCAAGAAGTCTCAAGCATGTTACAGGTTGATGGCTCAAGAGGACTCTCTCATAGGATAAGAGACAACTTATTCTATGCTCAGCACCGTGGTTCAGAGACGCCTACATGTGGATCATTGTGTTATTAGTTTATTAAAGAATAGTATATAGTATTGAAGCTCAAATACCCTACACACACAAATTCAATACGTTTGGTTTTCGGTTTAACTGATTTTGGATATCAAGTAAATATATCGGGTTTTGGATTTGAACCAGTTTTAGTTCTGCTGATCTGCTTGACACCTGTTTATATTTCTTATCATAACTTTTTATTCTTATATTGAAATAATATGATTTAACTTGCATTTTAAAGCTAACTTTCAGATATAAATTTCTTATTCAATAATCATTTTTGGATTCAAATATTAAACATGTCAAATATTTGGTTGAAATCTATTCTTATTCTGAAAACAGTTTACAGTTTCTGATTTGACACCTGTTAGTATTTTATTAATAACTTTATAATCTGAAATGATTGTTAGTTGATTCAAGTTGCATTAAAAAGAAGACTTAAAGCTTTACAAATAAGTCCTATATATATATTTCTGAATTCTCAAGGTTTAGGCCTGTAAACTTTGCTCAAAGTTGACTAATGCCAAATTGGCAGAATGGCTAATTTTCTGGAGGCTGATTTTTAACATATTTTTAAAACGTGTTTTTTTGAATTTTAAGAGTCAATTTATTCCTTTTAAATATGGTAAAACTATTCTAAGTTTGCTCTTCCTAAAACCTATATAAAGGGGTCATTAGGATTGAGTTCATTACAAAACAACAATAACAATTCTATTTGAAAAATCAAGTTTTGGGTTTCAAAAGAAATAGCTCTCAAGTTTCAGTTTTTGTGTTTTTATATTTCAAAAGTTCTCTTCAAGTTTTGATTCTTAAAATCTCTCTTCTATTTTCAACTTTCACTTACAAAACCTTGAGCTTCAATCTTATATATTATTCTCTAGGATTTTTGTAAAGAAGTGTTTTTCAAGAGAGAGTTTGTGGTCTTTTGATCACCCAGATATTGTTTTATTGTTGCTATGCTACCTCTGAATTAGAGGAGTGTGTTGGGGAGTTGTGTACTCCATAGTGATTGTAATTCCTTTGGTAGAAAGTTCTAGTGAATTGGAAATCCTTCACGGTGGTGAAAGCGGGGACGTAGAGCGGTGGCGGGGACCTTGAAACAAATCTCTTTGTTTTCGATTGTTTTTCTTGTCTATCTTATCTACTTTATATTCATTCATTCATCATTGATCTATACTCTTACAATAAGATTACATTGAGCACCTCAAACTCTTATCTAGAGGAATCACGAGGAAGAAGTTCAGAATCCTTCACGGGGTATACGGCTTCTAATCTTACTTTGAGTGATCGTTTGCATCATCTCATTTTTATTTTGCATTGAATATTGATTTGATTAGTCTTACACCTATTCCCCCCCTCTAGGTGTAATTTCAATTGGTATCAGAGCTAGGAATCTAGTTTTTGGCTTTACAACCTTAGAGAGATCCTATAAGTTGCTAATCACTATTTTCATATCTTAATTCATCCACTAGTAAAGATGGCCGATAACATTAATACCCCACCCAAATTCGATGGACTCAACTTTCCCATATGGAAAGTTAGGATGAACATATTTTTACAATCTCTAGGTAGCTGAGTTGCTAAGTCTTTGACCAAGTGATTAGTCTCTAATTTTGCATAATTTTCATCACATTCTCATATTTATTTGATGTAAAATTATGCTAATAAAGCTTTGCTTGCTTGATCCTAGGTCCACGGTGTGCAAATAAAGAAGAAGACCTTAAACTATCATTTAATGGGTGATAAAGGCCTACCAAGTAGCCATTGACTTTAGAGAGGAGATTTTGTCAGCCCAGGGCATCAAATCATGAATCCAGGAGATCAAGTGGATAGGAGACAGAAGGGAAGGCACGCTGCCCAAACCTGGCGTACGCCGCCCTAACATGACGCGAAAACGCGGCCAGGGTCGCGTTTTCGTGGCCATACGGTCGCGGCGCGTGCCTGGATTCGGGCCAGGGGTTGTCCCCTTGGCCCGCTTTCCCCTGGTGACTCCAGAGGTCTTCAGTTGAGGATATCCAGAGTTTAGAGTTGTATTGTTAATTTGTTTGTAGGAGTTGTAGTTGTTTTAGTTTTAGCCATTAGAGTAAAAGAGAGAGTGTGTGTAAGAGTTGTATTTGAAGGGTGATAAGCTAACAAGTAACTATTTCTCTTTCTTCTTTCCATTTACTTGTGCTTTCCATTTGCTTTTACTTTCTTGTTGTAGTGTAACTCTCTTTCATTTTACTTCTTTTCTTTTGTTGTTTCTTTTACTACCATGTCTAACTAACTCCTCCATTGCATGGCTAACTAACTACTAACCCGCTAATCTCTAACAACTTGATTGATAACCCAAATGAGTCAATAGTGTCAAACAAGCCTTGTGCAAATTAGAGCTATGACATCTTAAGACGAGGGTTCTAACTCTAACTTGCATACAAGTATTAACTTTCTTATATTTCATGCTTAAAGGGGTTTTTGATGATCTTTGGGTTGTGTACTTTACTTGTTGTTGTAAGTTAGAGATTTTCTTTTAACTTTGCCGATACCATTAGTGTACTCGTGTCTTCCCTTATTCTTGCCTTCTATTGGATCTTGATAAGGGAATGTCCGAGTTTTTGCCTTGTAAAGCTAAGTTATAGGAAGAATTTTCACTCGATTCCACATGAATAGTTTCTTTGTATAAGGGTTATGATTGCCTATGATCCATCTGAGGCTACATCTGCAAGAAGTTAGTGATTAGTGGGAGCAATTAGTAAAAGTTAGCTATGCGCTTTTACCATTAAGAAAAACTCCACTTTTACAAACCAATTCAAAACTATTCTTGGAACAAACTTATTTTTATTTTTCAATTCTTTATTTGAAACAAAGAACTTTCTCTTTTCTTGAACAAAGAAGCCGCATCAAGCTTTCATCGCTCTCCCTCCTTGTGGATACGACCGTAGAGCCACTTTGCTACTACGAAAGAATCACAAAAGCAGTAACATCGACCCACATTCCTTCACTTATTCTTGTGCTTGCTTTTCGCCGATCAAATTTTGGCGCGTTACCGGGGAGGGAACGGCTTTATTGTTCAATACTAAAGATTTTTCTTTGTTCTTGTGTGTAGGAGAAGTACCAAGGAGCTCACTATCACAGGAAGCGAAAGTGGTGGCCAAAGACGTTGCAAGAAGATTTATTTGCCCTCGGAAAATTCGTGTAAAAGCGAGTTTCTCCGATTGAAGTACTAACAACTCTTCTGCAGGGTTGCCGAAAGCCGCTCAAATTGCTTTCTAAAATTTTTTTTAGTTCCCTTGAATGCTTCACCTTATACATGTGTAATAAACTC
>JAVJIF010012112.1:0-84837 GCA_038442645.1 Agave tequilana | reverse complement strand
TGTTTCCAAACTACAAAAGCCAAATCAAAGTTAGAAATCCTAGATAAATAATCATCATTTAGGGTTGACTTTAAAGCATAAAGGGCTTTTGCATTAACCTCAAAATTCTACCATCTAAACAATATGCATTATTAGTAGTGGCAAGATAAAAATGATAACCTAGGGCTTTGAGGTACAAGGACATCTTCACCTTCCAAATGTGGATGTTAAGAATGTCAAACATGGGTGTGACATGAAGTCTATGGTGTGTGTGTACAAAAATATTGTGATTAGCCTAAAAATGAGGATCTTTTACTCTACGTGTTAGACCAAATCAGAGTACCAAGCTCTGATACCAATTGAAGGTTCACCTAGAGGGGGGGGTGAATAGGTGAAGGCTAACCTAATGGTCACTTAATATCAAATGATGAATGATGCAAATAATGCGGAAGCTAAAAATATTATGACCAAATAAACTTTTACACTAAACACTAAGTTTAACACAAGAGTGTTGCCGAATTCCCCGTGAAGGGCTCTGGACAAACTCCTCTAGATTCCCCTTGAATGGGTTGAGGTGCCGCGTTGGCTCTCTTGGTTGAAAACTAGTGTTAGCAAACAATCCCAAGCAAGTATATCAATGAGCACACAATTATCAAGCATGTATATGTAAAGACAATAATTGAATGCAAGATATAAACAAGGGATAGAGAGAAAGAGAGCAATCGCAAACACAAGGGATTTGTTTCGAGGTTCGAGCACACTTGCTCTACATCCCCGCCTTCGACACACGAAGGATTTTCACTATGCAAGATCCCAATGGATCTCTCCTCGGTGCCGCAACACCTACAAGCCCTCGGACTCCCTAGTCCGTACAGCCCCAAGCCCACCGGCTCGCCGAGGCCGCACCTCAAACAACAAGAAGAGTTCGCACCCGAACCCTAAACAATCACGAGCACACTTGCCCGTCTCCTCAAGGAACAAAGAAAAGATCTTTGATGATCACAAACACTTTGATCACCTAAAGCACTCTCACTACAACACACCTATAGGATGTATAATCAATGGATGGCTCAAGTGTGGTGTGAGAAAACAAGGAAAGAATCTTTGGTGAAAAACTCAAGAAATCTCTTTTACACACTCTAAATAAAACTCCCTTTGGATTGGGAAGTATTAGCTCTCTATTTTTGTGGAGAAAAACTCTTATGAAAGAATAGGAAAAACTGGCTTTAAAGGTCTCCAAAATCTTGTTAGAAAACAGTCCACAAACCCTCAAATATATAGGCTGTCAAAAACTAGCCGTTGGGGCTTTGTCAGAACTACCGGTCGACCCGTGCGGTCGACCGCCAACGGTCAGATTTCTGACGTTGGAGCCACGGTCGACCGCCTGGGTCGACCGACCCACTGGAGCTGAGAGTCTAACTCTCTGTCGGTCGACCCGTGCGGTCGGCCGAACTTTCCAGAGAGCTCTGCTCTCTGGAGCGGTCGACGGCACGGTCGGCCGTCCTCCAGTACACAAAGGCGTGCACGTTTGTGCACGTCGGTCGACCGGTCGGCGGCCGGACTCCAGGATTAGTCGACTTATAAAGGCTACTAGTCGACTTATCCGAAGCCTGAAAACAGTTTTCTGGGATTAAAAAGTTAGTCTTTTAGGCTCAAATAAAATCCCATAAAATACATAAAAATCTACAAAAAATAGTTAACCAATATACTTTGATAAACAAACATGCTTGCACAAAATCAAGGCATGTTATAAAAGATTGGACTATTTTTGTAATATGAAATATTTGGCTCAAGATAAAAACTGTATTTCCAAAACATGTTTTCTAAACATATTTTCCAATCTTCATCAAATACAAAAACAAGATATTTACTGAACTCATTAAAACATAGTGTGTATGGATATGATCCACTACACAAATAAGATGAAATATTTAAGTTTTGTCATAAAGCAGAAACTTGGTTTTGGTTGAAAGATGTAAACATGAATACCAAAAACAAATAATATTTTGTCACAAAGAAAAATCTTTTCTAAAACAAAAAACTCTTTATGAAAACAATTCTATCAAGAGTGTGTGCGCATGGTATACTTGAGCAATCCACCAACTACTCTATCCTTTACATTTTATCTAAAACAATACAAAAAATTCTTATACCTAGACACAGTCTTCATCTTCTTGAAGTCTTCACTTGAAGGCTCTCATCTTCTTGACTTGGTCCAAGCTTGATCAAAAAACTCCTTGGATCACACGTGCTAGCTCCAAATCTTGACATTTTATCCTTTGTTGAGCTATGCACCTACTAAGATCTTGATAATGAATCTGTCACTATTTAAACACAAGATCATTAGTAAACATAAACTTCATGAGTTGATCATCATCAAAACTAGGGTGATAGACCTTTGGGCCAACAGATATCTCCCCTACGAGGAGTATTTCCCTTGCGAATCAGAGCTGGAATTGTTAGAGAAACAAGAGTCTACCTTATTCGAGACTTAAGAGAGCTGATGTGCCATTTTTACGTCTGTTTGGATATGCACGGTGATTACAAGGGAAGTTCAAACAACATAAAGAGTTGGGCAAATTATCTGTTTTCCCACTCCAGAGAAAGCTATCAAAGAAGCCAGATTCGGGATGGTAGAGGAGAATGTTTTTTGAATGATGAGGGAGCACGACCACAAGATGTTGTTTTAAAGAGAAGATGGTATTATGAAAAGGGAGATACCTTTAAGAGTTTCATCACCAGGCACATCAACCGATACCAGAAAGCACTTTTGGTCGGCTTTCTGTGGGTTAAAGAGGTGTGCAGTGCTGTCTCCTCCGCATGACGCCATTTTTCCTAACGGCACTGCTTTCGGTCGTTCGCTTGGTGCACATCGCTCTCTTGTGCTACTTCGGCTATGGTGTGCTACATAAAGCGAGGTTTTCGTGCACTAACAGAGGCCTTCTGTAGGCCACCTGTAACGAAGATGGATAAGGAGCAGTTTTACCTCGCGATGGGCCGAATCCTAGAGTTAGAATATCATACACATACCTGATGGCATGATTTGCCCTGCACTGTCTGGCATTCATCCAACCCGGGGAAGAGCCCAGAGGGTGTTCGTATCGCGCATCTCCGCCAGTTCGAATGATCTTCATGGGAGCGGACTACGCGGGTGGGGTCCATAAACTGTTGTGCCGTCATGATGTGTACAGTCTCATCCGATGCTTCCCGTACATCCGAGATGCTGGTTATGGTGAAGAGTTCAAGGATGCCAGAGATTGTATAACATTACTGAGCCGTGGAGTATTCGAGTGGCTAGTTAGCATCAGGACTTCCCACATGATATACCGGAGCGGAGACATCTGTTACATGAAACCGTACGTCCCTAGCCATTTGTTCACCAGTTTGGATACGACCAACTCTACGTCAGCAATCCAAACCCCAACTTTCATGGGGAGCTTGATCGACTTTACTTGAGCTTGGCAATATTTTATTATCGGTTGCACTAAGGCACGATTGTGCATGCCATTAAGACCCCAACCTGCTGATGATTTTGGGGTTTTACCAATGGTACAAGACTTCCAATTCAATGCCAAAAGGTTCAACATCAACTTCTTCGGCTTGAAGTGGATCTCTAAGCGGATGAAGTAAAAGGCAACTGAATAAGAGGAGAGCAAAAAAGTTTGAGTGTTAGGCCTTCCTGAATTCATTACTGAAATTGACAATGAAGCTTCTGATACTGAAAGCCCTCATTTCAAAGATGTTGCTGGCATCGAAGTACCGCGGGATGCTTCCGTTGGGTAGGTACAGCTCTTATGGAGGAGGTGGAGATGGAAGAAGAAGAAGAAGAAGAAGAGAAAAACCCAGACATTTGCTTCAAACAGAAGCGAAAGGGCAAACCTCAGAAGAAAAGGGTGATGATGAAGCTTCGCCGCCACACTCCAGTCATTACGAAGAGCGAATCGGTTGCGATCGTCCCTCCTTCTGCCCCATTAGTTGTAAAACTATCGATGCAGAAAAAAGCACCTAAAACGGCCGCTCCAGTCTTGGGTAAGATTAGTTCCTGTTTACAAGATTTTTAATTATTCTCTCTTTTCCTGCAATTAACTTGTTTATTTGGGATGCAAGAACTGAGGTTGTGGGGGAACAAAGAGATTTCTACAATCCGATGTTCACCTACAGGGAGGGTGACAAAGACAGCTACTTCGTCTCCGATGAACCTGAGGGGCACGCAACTGATGTTGGTCACTCTAGCGCTAGTGAGGGCAAAGAAAGCCCAATGGCTTTGAATTTAAGAGGATTGGTTGCGAAACCTGCGGCGAGTGCTACGGTTGAAGGAGACCGGGTGCTGCCATAATTTCTAAAGCCCTCAGGACTGATGAACGTCTTCCTGAGCCAGCCTCTGGTGATTTGGCGACAATTGGTGCTTCTCCAGTTACTGTCGAGTCTCTGCTACCAGGCCAGTCAAAGTAAGTGTTGCCAATGAGGAAGGCCCAAAGACAGTGCCGAGGAGACGACCAAGTCTGGGGCCATGACAATCATGACTTCAACCCCCTACCGTAAGCCCATAAAACTTGTAAATGACCATCACTTTTTGTTTACCTTTACCTAACAAAATACTCTTGCAGGTATTCCATCTCTAGCCGCATCAACTTTAAAGGAGCCAGCAGGCCTTTCTAGAGAGGTTTGAGAGAGGTAAGTACCTCAGCTACTCTAAATTTAGCGGAGTTCAATGTCCTATATCCGAGCTGCCTTCTTACCAGTCGGAGTCTGTTGGTGATCTTGTGATGGCTGAGGAGACGAGAGCTATTCTCCCTCCCTGTTATCGACGGAACCAATCGTATCTTTACTTGAATTGGCCAGTGAGATAACGGTGGCTTACACGATGCCTCGAATTTTGACCAGTCAGTCTCAGGTAATCACCAACCGACGTCTCCGATGTTGATCATTGAGACGGCTCTCTCTGGGATAGTTACTAGCCCTACTTTTCTCGTGGCCGGTGTACTGGTATCGATAAAAACACCCCCTCAGTTGCCAGCGATTCCTCATCCATCTCAGATAAGCGTTTTATCACTTCTTCCACTGTTATGACGGTGAGACTGGGGGAGGGTTTGTCTTGAGTAATTGAAATTGAGAAAGAATTCATTGCGGAAATGGTTGACATCTTTTATAAGAGCTTGAAGCAATCCATTACCTTGATTTTGAAAGGCTTGACCATTTAATTTGCAGCTCTGAAGGTGGTCCTCTCTCGTAATATTGAGAGTATCTGAGATTTTGGAGGGGATAATCAAGCTGCTACCAAAAGGTATTGGTGGAGAAATTTAAGAAGGATGTAGATGAGTGGCGTCGCCTTAGCAGCTCGGAGTTGACTCCATTGGTAGACGAAGAGCTTAAACATCTTACAGCCCAATGCAGAAAGCTCACCTGGAGACACAGGAAGCATTCGAGTGTGTATCTTCAGACTTGAAGTCCTTAATGGCAAGGAAGGTAGAGATAGGTGATGTTATTGATGCCTCCAACAGCGCTCTTCTCGATGCCGAGGATAAAATTGAAAAGGCCAAAGAGATGATCAAAAGGGCCAATCTTCTCCTATATAAGGCTGAAACAGTGCGTCTTGAAGAGATCGCTTGATTGGAGTAGCTCAAAGCCCAAACGATGAAGTCATGCGGCATGAGATGGCGAAGAGGGCAACTCTGATAGAGATCGAGGCTCGCTTGTCCCAAATAGCGAACTTCAACGACGCTGAGCTGAGATCGCAGGCTTTCATCAGAGCCATTGAAGAAAGAAAGAGCAGGCTGGTCACACTTGAAGAACGGATCAAATCCTACGAAACATAATCGTAGCTTGTAATCCATGTATCCCTCTTTTTTTTTTTTACTTTTTTTCTTTTGAATCAATGAAAAAGCATAATTTTATTTGACTCTTCTGTCATTTCCCTGCTTTCTTTATCTTCTAAGTTTGCAGTAATTTCAGGTTAATTTTAGCTCTAAAAGAGATAAGATAATGGTATAGTCTTCCAATTTCTACCACAAGAATATTAACTAATCTATTCAGAGGTTAAAAATGTGATAGAATTAGCTATTTAATAAATTACTACAATAAGTTTGAGTGACGACTCGATTCAACTCTTGTTGGGATGATGAAAATGAAATGAAGCGAACTAATGATCTTCTTGTTCAGAGACAAATATTAACATAACAGATTAAATACCATCAGGACATAAACTAGTTGTGATGAACTAGGCACCACAACAATGCGATAGTTCCTACTGAACTAGAAAATGAAGTCCAGAGTTTGTCAGTTTAAAGGTGACAAACTAGACGTGACTAATTGAAGATTACCAGACGTAGGATTTTTGTCATTCAGAGGTGACGAATTAGACATGACGACAAGAATGAAAAGTCCCTACTGAACTGGGGACAATGAGACTTAGCTATCTGTCAATTCAGAGGTGATAATTGGATATAATCGATTAAGAAACCGCTAATCTCAGAGTGATTGCTCTTCAAAGATGACGAACTGGACATGACAACAGAGCTTAAAGGGTGAACCCCATTTAGGGACCCGTCTTATTTAGAGGTTATTGACTGAACATGATAGAATAAGACGTGCTAAATTCCAAATCGCTGCTAGAGGTAGTCGTATTAACTTGACAGCTAGCCCTCAAGAGATTGCAAAAGTGAATTGGATTTGGTCACACGTTGGTCAAAGGTGATTGAGAGGATATGACCAACAAAGAGGCACCAAGCTCGCAATCATTGTCCAGGGGTTTAATGTTAACATAACAGGAGAAGGGAAGTTGACAAAGGACTAAAGGATGAAATTTAGGATCTGAACGGTTCAGAGGTGGGAACCGAATATGACCGTTCGGAGACTACCGAATTCAGAGCCCTACCGTTCAGAGGTGATAAACTGGACATGACGGTACAAAGAGGAACCTGGATGTCTGCGGTTCCGAAGTGATTGACCGGACATGACCGATTGAGACGCCGCCAAGTTTAGAATCCTGCCGTTCAGTGGTGAAAAACTGCACATAACGACAAGAACAAAAAGTCCCTACTAGACTGAAATCGGGACTCGTCAGTTCAGAAGTGATTGACTGACATAACCGACCTAGAGACCGAATAGAATAGCAAGAATTCTTTACATTGAGTAAATAAAGCATTTGAATTGTACACTTGACTGTTCAAGGATCTTTTACAGATATAACAGGTTGAGTCTGAATCCGCTGTTTAGAGGTTTACTATTATCATGACAGGGAATCGCCTTGTGACTTTAGTGGACTTGTCATTCTATGGAAGAGAATGACAAATGAAGCCTTAGTTTACTGGAAAAAAATTAGAATCTTCCATCAGGAATGTTGATTTTATCTGTCGGGGAATATGTCAGAGTCTTACTATCAGAGGTTTAATGTTAACATGATAGGTTTGACTTATGATTATTTTGTTGGGTAAATGAATATCGTTTTATGTGGTTCCACCATTCCATGGAACTGAATTGGTAAGAGATTTTATGAGGGAATCAAATGGGATCAGGTCCCTTAAGATTTTTAGCAAATTCTCAGGTGTCAACGGATTTGGTATGCCATTACCAACCACTGTTTGAGTTAGGCTAGTTATACTATTCTCCTCAGCATGATGAGTTGTTAAGAATTTATATTGGACTTAACAGCCAATATTGTACTTTGGCCTTATTTGCCAAAGACTTCAGAACGTGTCACATGAAGTGAACATTTCTGTATTCCATTGGCGACCTCTAAAAACTCGTCGGGATTAAAGAGTTACGAAGAACTCTGTGGGGAATGAGACAGGTAGTTTGGCATTACCTGTTGAAATATGTCATTGACTGATCAGGAGTAGAATCGAAATCAATTCCACTTGGGGGTAGAAGATACTCCTTTGAGGAAGGAGAAACAATCAAGTGATATTAATTTAAATGACCAGAGATTTAATGTTAACATAGTTATAATAAGTACTTATTTGATCAAAGGTGAGGTGTTAACGTGATCAAGGATAGTACTTCTTTAGGAATTTGTCATTAACCGGCATCATGAATATGTCGCCGTCTGGAATTGCTAGGCGATAGGCTCTATTTGAGTAAACTGTTTCTATCATGAACGGCCCTTCCCATTTGGGTTGAAATTTACCTTTGATTTGTATGTCATAACCAAGGGTCGTTTGACAGCTAAAACCAAGTCTCCTTTCTGGAAAATCCTCTCTTTAACTTGCTTATTGAAGGCTTTCGAGATCCAGGCTTGGTACAACTCAACGCGTGTTGAGCTTGTAGTCGTCTCTCATTTAGGAGTTCGAGTTCTTGAAGGCGTAACCAATCATTGTCTTCCTTAGTCATCTTGGTTGCTAAGGCGACCCTTAGTAATGACATCTAGATCTCTAGAGGTATGACTGTTTCACACCCGTATACTAGAGAAAAAGGCGTGTTACCTGTAGGGGTTCGGACCATAATTCGATAGGTCCAAAGACATTCACTGAGCATCTCATTCCAATCTCATTTGCTGGATGAAACAAATTCTTGAGTAGCTTAAAAATTATCTTATTGAATGCTTTCGCTAAACCATTAGCAGTAGGGCTATAAGCGGTTGAACCCACATTCTGAATTTGGTACTTATTGCAGAGCCAATAGAATACTTGACTTGAAAATTGGGGACTGTTATCATGAATAATCCGCCTGGGGACACCAAATCGATGGATGACATTGTGTTTAATGAAGTTAACCACATTAAAAGTTTTTACTTCAATAAGTAGTATACTTTTTGCCCACTTTGAGTAGTAGTCAGTTATTGCTAAGATAAATCGATGACCTTTGGATGAGGGGGGCTGGTAGGTACTATGACATTGATTCCCCATATCTCAAATTGCCATGAACAACAGTTCAGTGAAGTAGCTCCAGAGGTTGATGTATAAAGTCTACGTAGATTTGACAGGCTTTACACTTTTGTGCATATTTGATTGCATCGGCTATCATGGTTGGCCAATAATAATCGAGTTTGTGCAATCGATCCTTGAGTTTTGGAGCTGGTTGATGAGTCCCGCATATAAAATCGTGTGCCTTTTTAAGCACTTCTTGTGCTTCAGAGTTAGATAGGCAACGGAGCAGGATACCGTCATATGAGCGGCGGTAGAGTGTCTTAACTATTGGATCATAGTAAAAGCGGAGAGACCTTTATCGGATAGAAGCTGCTTCCGTAGAGTTGTCCGGTAATATGTCATGCAAAGCATAGTCAACGATAGGAAACCGCCAATATCTAGGCTCGAAACTTGTTGAGGTTGCATGCACTTCATTAGTTTTCAACACATGCTTTGGGCAAAAGAGGTGTCGAGCGGCCACCATAAGATGATAAGTTGCGTCAATGGGTAAGGCCAATGTAGCCGCTAGTGCAACCAAAGTATCTATCTTAGTATTTTGGAAATAAGACACTTGACCGATGTAAAAGCCGTCAAATGAATTGGCCATTTCGATGACTGCATGGTGATAAGGTACCAAGTCTTCATGCCGAACCTCGTATTCTCCTTTGACCTGACTGACGATCAGCTTTGAATCACCATAAGCCTCAAGGTAGCATACCCCAATTTCATGAGTGAGCTAGAGACCGATAAGTAGGACATTATATTCTGCTACATTGTTAGAATTAGGTGTTGTCAATGAAAATGCCCGAGAAAGAACGTGATTTTATTGTGAGATAAATCCACCCGTACACCAGCGATTATTTTGCCTTTGGGGCATGTTCTTGATGTTCCATTAAAGAACATCTGCCATACTTCATCTTCTGAAGTCATATTAGACTCGAAAATCTCATTTGGAATATCTCCATGAAGCTTTGAGCTCTCTGAAATCGGATGAGCTACCAGAAAGTCTGCAAGGACCTGACCCTTGACCGCCTTTTGAGGAATAAAGAACATGTCGTATTGAGATAGGAGGATGGCCCACTTAGCTAACCTCGAATTCAGCGATCCTGATTTTGTTATGAGGATATGTAAGGGATTAACTCTAAAAATGACATGTATAGTTTTGCCAACCAAGTAATGTCGCGTCTTTTGAACGACGAAGACAAGAGCTAAACATTCCTTCTCAGTAGGATTATATCGGGACTCATTTCCTATCAGGGTCCTACTCAGATAGTAAATGGCCTGTTCATGACCTTCGTCATTCTTTTGGGCAAGAAGAGCACATAGAGAATGGTCCATAGCTCTTACATAGAGCAAGAGGGTTTCCTGATGTGGGAGCCACCAGGACTAGAGACTTGGTGAGGTATTCTTAAATATCTTCGAAAGGCTCCTTGCAGGCCTCATCCCATAAAAATGAAACACCTACTTTCACAAGCTGGATGAATGGTTAACAACGACTCGAGAGATTTGCAATGAATCTTCGGATATAGGACAACTTACTTTGCAGACCCTAAGTTCCTTAAGATTCTTAGGTGGTTGCATGCTCTGAATAGCTTTGATCTTTTCCGAATCAAGATGGATTCCTTTTGATGTGACAATGAATCTCAAAAACTTGTCACTTGAAACACCCAAGAAAAACTTTGTTGGATTTATTTTCAGCTGATAGGCTCGCATTATATCGAACAATGTTTTTAGGTCTCAAAGATCATTTTTATCGTGATTTTTGACAGCAATGTCATCGACATAACACTCCATCATTTTCCAAAGTGGCTATGAAAAATTGTGCTCATGGCACATTGGTAGGTTGCTCCAGCATTCTTAATTCAAAGAACATAGCAGTATAACAGTACACCCCTAACGGTGTCCAAAATAAAGTATGATTTTCATCTTCTGGGTACATCTTAATCTGGTTATACCTTGAGAAGCCATCCATAAAGATATTTTCTCAAAGCCATAGTGTTGTCAATCATGACGTCAGTGATGGGCAGTGGGAACTTGTCTTTAGGGCAGGCTGCATTAAGATCATGGTAGTTAATGCAGGCTCGAATTTTTTCATTCTTCTTAAGAACATGGATAATGTTTGCAACCTAGTCTGGGTGCTGCTCTTCGCGAATGAAACCACATTCGATGAGTTTATGGACCTCAGCTTCAATGGCTTTCATGATGTCGGAACAAAACTGCCTTTGTTGTTATTTCACCAGCTTGATGCCAGGCTTAATGTTCAATCGATGCATGGTTATTTGCAGATCAAGACCGGGCATATCTCCGTAAGTTCATGCAAAGACATCGATATACTCCCGTATAATAGCTATCAATTTTCTCTTTCTGTAAATGTTAAACTTTCACTTATAGAGATGGGTTCGAGGTGATCTTGACTACCCACATCAACCTGGATTACCCTAGCTAGTTCATGTCATTCAGGTCACTTCTCTCACTGGCGATCGAGTTGCTGAGCCCATGGCTCAGCATCAAACATTTCAATAGCCTTCTCTTACTCCAATTGATTGATTGAAGTCATATTGACGAAGAGATTTTTGAAGAGCAACCCCACATTGATATCTAATTACCACTCAGATGAACTAGAAGAATGCGACGAGAGAGATTCGTCTCCTTCAGACTGAGAATGAGCGGGAGGTGTAATATATCCCAACCCCTGCGTATTTTATCATAATAATTTGTTGGCTTCTCTTTCGATATGAAAGTTCATAGAAGGCCATGTTGTCCCCTCCGAAATTCAAGTCATTTTCGTGCTGCAGATTATACCTCATTCTTCTCATCATATGATGCATTGACCATGCATAATGAAAAAATTATGGAGGCTTTGAGTCTGAACCCGAATATGTAAATGCAAATATTCGAGGTTGAATCCTGTCAAATACTAATGGTGATTGATTCCTCTTGGACGGAGAGACCACAAAGATAAATTCTTCACTGTTCTCTACAGGCTTACTTGTCACGCTTAACATCGAAATGGGCATGTGCAGGGAGGTATCGTCTGTAGATTTATACAAATCAACACTCACACGATAATCAAAAGTGACATTCTCATTGATCACCTATTCACCATTACCTTAATCGGATTGTTACATTTAGGATCGTTAAAATATGCTACAATTGATTTGAAAGCAAAAGTAGCTGGCGTGTCTTCCTCTGACTCTGAATCCGCTTCATTGTCGCTATCATCATCTTCAAGCAACGGTTCTTTTGCTACTTTGTTAGATTTCTGATAGAGGAGAGCATCAGTGAAGTAATTTTCAACTCTCTTGAATAGCTGCTTTTCAGCAAACACCATTTGCACCATTGCATTATCCTCCACGTACTTCAAGCACTGGTGCAGATTAGAAAGAACGATCCAATTAGCGTGAATCTAAGGTCGCACAAGCAATAGATTGTATGATGTGTCAGCGTTGATGATGTAACATGTCACTTCTGATTTTAGATCCCCAATTCAATAGCGAAGCCGAATCTTTCCAGTGGATGAATACTTCCCGTATTGAAGCCATATATCGTAGTAGTCGTTGTTGATAATCTCGGTATCCCAAGAAAGTAGAGGAGCCTTTAAGGGATGATACTGAGTGCAGATCCTGAATCAATCTGTACCCTCTCAATGCATGTCGAGCCTATGTATCCAGTATAATACAAGGAAGGATCATATTTATTGTCTTTGAAAAGCATGTCCTTAGCAGTGAAGATGATGGCGGGCATTTTTGGCTGTACATGATGACATTCAGGGCACAAGGGTTGAGTAACATTTTTAGAGGCCTTCGAGATATGTATCAAAAATGATTATGAATTAGCCAGCGCGTCCCTGAGTGCCTCTCTTGTCTCCTTCGAGAGGTGAAGCAACCTGTATATAGTGATCCGAGCTGAAATATTGGCTAGCTGTACCAATATATTAAAGCGGAAAAGGGCATCAAATCCCGAACCTAAAGTTTTCATCAATACTTGGTCAATTCGAACTTCTTTTTTCTTTTCTATTCCTGGTGTTGGAGCTAAAGCTGGAACAAGTACTTCCCCTGACGTCGTTGGTCGTTGTGTCCTGTTAGTGATTTCTCGTACTGTCTCAAGTATGATTTCCCAAACCGAGTACTTGTTGGTTGAGGTGCGGCATCCTGTGCTGCCAAAGCATGCTTCTCATCTTCAGAATCATTGAGAGAAGCTATTGTTATGTTGTCGTCATCTGGCAGGATAGAGATGATGTTGCAGGATTTTCTTTTGAGATTGGGTTTCTTTGAGTCCCGTTATTCATCTTTGGAAAGATCTGAATGCACCCACATGATTTTTTCGGTCTTCCGTGTCATTGAAATGATGCCTTTAGCCTCCTTCTACTTTTCTAATGGATTACTTACCTCCAGTCGTGCACCTGGGGCTGGGGCATTTTTGTCGCGGACAATAACCTTTGAAAAAGTGTCGAACTCAAGAGTCACCATATTCGTAGTGACTTTCTTCTGTTCTGAGTTGAAAGTCAGAACTCTAGCATCGACCAAAGCCTGAATTTTGTCTTTTAGGACAAAGCATTTGTTGGTAAAATGATGAACCTTCCTATGGATGAAGCAATAGTTGGGATCGTTCGTACATCCCACTTCATTAGGGCATCGAATATCTGGAAGCTTCAATTTATCGCCCTTTTGGAGCAAGTGAAAAATCGTAACCACCTGCTCATCTTTAAAGGAATACTATTTTGGAGGAAGCTTGAACTCCTGATTATCGATGTCACTCTTTTTAGTTTTTGGTGGAGTTTCTCCTGACAACTCTACAAACGTGGTTTCATTCCCTTTTAATTGGGAAGATTGTGCTACTTCACCACGTCCTCTATTGTTTACCCCTATTTGCCCTTAGGCATGGAAGGCTCAAACTTTTTAGCCGACTTCTCAGCTATTTCAGCTTGCTCAACAAACTCTTTTAAAGTGTGGTCCTTAACAGCCCCCATGCGATCTCCACTTGGTCTAGAAAGTTGTACCTACATGTCTGCAATAACATAAGCAATGGCATCTCTACTGGACACAATAGAGATACATTCCTTAATCTTTCTATGTAATCACAGACCGATTCTCCCTTCTTTTACACTGTGAAAAGGAGTTTATCCATGGTTACCTCGGTGTCATCCTCATAGAAACAAGAAAGGAACCGAGTCTCTAAATCGATCTAAGAATTAATGGAACCTAGTGGAAGGTTTCTGAACTAGTCGAAGGTCACTCCTTTGAGAGTACTGATAAATAATCTGGCCATAATGGTGTCATTATCTATTACATTATCAGTCTGGGACCGAAAGTAATAGATATGCTGGTTCGGTGAACTCTTACTGTAACACTTGCCTTAACTAATCACTTTTTTCTTAACACTTGAATGCTTTAGGGAGGTGATGTGGAAACAAGTATTCATGTAAGATACTTATGCTATACATTATACCATACATATATTAGTATGTATATATTAGTATGTATGTATATGGATTTAAATACACACACATGCATGTTGACTTCTTTATCATATCCCCACCATACTTGTTGGTACAAGTACTTCATGAAGGGGAGAGGAATGGGGACCTTACTTATAGGAGTAAGGTATAGGTGTAGGGAGATGATGTTAGGAGGGCACTTGGCATGATATCATTGAAGGGAATGAAGTATAAATAGGGGGAATGAGGAGAAAACTCTCATTTGGCAACACTCCTTCTCTTCATTTTCAATTTCAAAACTCCCTCCCTCCCCTCATTTGCAACCAACCAGGAAAAACAGCCAGCAACCCATTCCCTTTTCCCTCCATTTTCTTCACCTACACACACTCTCTCCCTCTCATTCCCTCACAAATCTTTCCCTTAGTTTCTTTATACAAAAAGGCTTTCTTTACCCATTTTATCTCCTCCAAAAGCCTAATAGAACATGAAAAAGTGATGATCTAACATCACCTTAGAAGAAATTCTTAAAGACAAGGTTGGCCTAAGTTAGCAAGTTAGGAGGGTGATATTAGTTGAAGAAGGTAAGCAAATCTTTAATACTACTACCCCTCTTATACTCTTTTAACTATAAACTAATTATGACATTGTTATGATCTTATAGACTCTATTATAGCCGGTGATCAAGCTTGATAAAGGGATATTCTCTTCAAGGGTGAGTAGAACATCCAAACCCTAATATAATAGTAGGTAGTGTAAAGCTTGAAATAAAGTGAAAATTGCTAAGTTATAAGTGGACGTGAAATTGAACGATAATGCATTTGTATAGTTTATAGATTTTATGTGTACATTATAAATAATCTTATGGTAATCATGTTGTAGCTATTTTTTTGTATGCTTACCATTGTGCACGATTGATAAATTTTATTGTGTGTATACATGGTAGTCAACCACATGCCTTTTTAGAAGAAATAGTTCTATGGATAAATATAAAACTTGATACTATGCATATATTTATGGCTACGCATATATATTAAGATGACATAATATGTTGGTTATCTTGAAAAGACTTGCATGTTGATAATTTAGTAAGGTTACTTATACATGTTAATGACTTCCATAATATTGGCATGATGTAAAGTAAAAATTATGAAAATTATTATGTTGTCATTGCTCTATGAATCCTTACATGTTGTTATTACATGAAGGATATGATTATTGCATATTTGGAGGAAGGGATCAGGTTGAATCGGAGGTGACTGAAGGGGATAATATTACGATAATGTATAGGAGGAAGGGACCGGGTTGAACCGGAGGTGATCGAAGGGGAGAATATTTTGTTGAATAACGTATAGGAGGAAGGGGCCGGGTTTAACTGGGGTGACCGAAAGGGGAGTTCAATTTTATGTTTAACAAGTGTGTTAATATGGTTAAGATGTAAATTGCATGTTAAAATAATATAAAATTCTTTAACTTTAAACTCTGTGATGAATCGACTGATATAGGCAAATTTCAACTATATAAGTCAACTAACCCTCGGACCAAGTCGACTATAAATTTGAGATTCTGTTACATAAGTCACTGGAAACCACCCCTAGTCGACTATATAAGATAAGTTAGTTGACTAGTTTTAGTTACAAGCAGCAAACAGAGAGTGGACATCTTCTTTTAGACATAATTAGTCGACTATAGATGGTGATAAGTCGACTAGTATCTAGAGTAGTCGACTATACAAGATAGGGTAGTCGATTAAAATTGTTATAAGCAGCAAAGAGAGAGCACACATCTCTTTGGTCAAAACTTAGTCAACTATAGATGGTTTATAAGTCGACTAGTACCAAGTGTAGTCGACTATACAAGATAGGGTAGTCGACTAGGTAAGTCACAGGCAGCCAACAGAGAGTGAATATCTTTTGGGTCAGAGCCCAGTCGACTATAACTTCAATATAAGTCGACTAATAGTAGTATTAGTCGACTATAGGAGTGGGCAAGTCGACTAATAACACCTATTACTGTGTCTTGGTCAGGTCAAGACTTCAGCAAATACCCAAAATGTGCAAACATAGTATAAATTACAATTGTTAACCTGATGATAAATCCCAAATAGACATACGTAATGGTCATGCATATAATTACTATTTTACTCACTGAGCTATCGAGCTCACTCTATTTTATTAATCACCTTCAGGTTTGGATAAAGGTAAAGGACCCGCTTAATGGCAATATACGGGATAGGTGACAGCGAAAAATATTTTCACCCTTTTGGCATGTTCTTTTGATATGTATATATTATTTTAGAAAAACTATGTAAAACTTCTATGTTGATATTTGCCATGAACTTTTATAAATATTGAAATGCTTGTATTATTAGGTGCTTGACTCGAATCTTATGTAATATTGTAGAATTTTATAGAATAATAATGTGTAGGCTATGTTTCCTACTGGATTGTCAGATCAACGTTTGAAAATATGATAAATCATGCTAAGATCACATATGCATTTTGAGCGGAATATATTGTGAAGCCTTAAGTAGGCTGACGTTAGCCGAAATTGAAGTGTCGTATCTTGATAGGTCCCACGCTTGGATTAAGGATAACCATGATGATTGTGATAACTGAAAATATAATAACTGGGATCGTTACACTTACCATCATACGTATGTAACATAGGTGGCTTGAATTTCGACGAGTGTGGCACCGAATCCTATTCAAGTGGATAAGGGCAAGTCATATCTATCTTCTTTAGCTCATCCCTATGGGTTAGGGATGCAATCTGAGCCTGAATACCTTTAATGACCTCGGCATCGATTGAAGAATTTTCCTTCGACTTCTCAGTCTTAAGGCGTTCATCATCATTATGTTTCTCCTCATTATGGTTGCTCTCGGTGTCATTGTTATTCCGGTTGGTCAGGAGCTGAGGTAGCATCTGTTGAATATTATCTAAAGTTTCTTGTTGTGCCCTAGAAGTTTGTTCTTGAGCCTCCATCCAGTAGCGAATATCATTACTGTTGTTGTTGGTCATGTTAGCCGACACTCTGCCGTTTACACAGAGTTGACTGTGGCTGAATAGGCATATCCGCTAGCTTTTCCCTCATCATTAGACCATTGAAAGAGACTTTTTAGTGGTTCCAGTGACATCACCCCAGTTGAAGAGGATAGTTGTTCATAATTATAGGGTATTGCTTTCCTGGATCTTGTGCCTCGGAATGCACCCTCTTGCCTTACTAAGACTTGGCCCAAATCGGGGTTATAGTCTGAATCTAGAGAAATGAATGAAGGAGAATTAGTATCACGTGTCCGTCATCTGGCCCTGAGCAGTTCGCTTCCCCTTCCTATCATATTGACGGATGCTAAGGGAAGATCTGACACGTTTCGTGCTTTGTTCTTTTTCTGAGATATCACAGGGGCTTGAATCAATAGTCTGTTGAAAACCAACTGTCGGGCTGAAAGAGTGGCGAGGACTAGCCCAAGTTGACAATGGACTGAATGGACTGGCACCAACTGGCACCCTGCTTGTTCACATCGGGAGGGAGAAGTATGGCTTAGTTCTTCATAACAGAACTTCTGTTTGATAATTAAAAACTCTCACAAATCAAGATTAACTGAGTTTAAGCGGTCTAGTACAGAGACTCGAGGAGTTCGCGTGCTAGGTTGTTCAAGTTGGGAAGCTCTAGTGAAGCTAACTACAAGTGAAGTTAAAACAACTTCACCCGTAGCATTAGCTTTGCTCGACGAAATTAATCTTCTAGCTCTGCCCCCTAGTGCGAGCTTAGCACTAGAAAGCACTGGGAGCGAAGCTATGGTAGCTTCGCTTTTAGCGCACAGTTGTGCTTTGATCTTCGCGTTGCGGTGAAGGTGATTAGCACTACACAATGCTTTAGTTCTAACCTTGCGGATAGGGACTTTGTTAGTAGCCTTAGGTGTTGAAGTAGCATAAGCAACGCTATCAACACTTAGGGATACGTCCTTAACTTCGCTAAAAGGAGCGAAGTTAGCACTGAAAATAAGCGCTCTCTGATTAGGCGAAGCCAACGAGGCTTCGCGTCTAGCTTTGCATTGTGCGCCCAATTCAGTCTCGCGGCCAAGGGGACTTTGAGCGCCTCGTATAGAAGCTGCATAAGAAACGTCATCAACACTTGAGGCGTTTTACCCTTTTCTTCACGTGAGAGATGAGGTTGAGCTTCAACTTCACCTAAAGCCTTGCGTAGAGAGGCTCTTCGTTTTTGCCCTCCAAATTTTCTTACTCTGAGCAGTCTTAGGTTCGCATGGAACCTGCTTGGCCTTGCATAAGCCACCATGTTGACATGACATCAACTTAGCTTCGGTTGACGCTGAAGGGAATTGGGCGAGGTTCGCTTAACCGTGTACGCGGCTGGCATAGGCTTGGACACGGCCTCAGTCGGAGCTGCCGTCTGATCTGTAGCCGGTGGAGCTTTGGTTACACAGACCTTCCTGTACTTTCATGCATGGAGTGCTGGATCACCCCCAGAGAGGAGTTTCTCAAACTTCTCTTGGTCAAAGTGGATGACCAAATTTTCAACGGTGATGGGTTCAGCACTATGACCGTTGCATTGCGACATCATCTCCTTGTCGCGGAAGAAGACTTTACTTCCCAGCGGAGTCGCCATCTTATTTTTCATTAATTTGCAAAGGAGAGAAACTTACAAAAAAAAAAAAGAAATGAGGAGCGAAATTACAAGTAGATCTCCTCTGAGATTTTTGAAAAAGTATGCCGGTGGAAATCTGATCAGCACGCGATCACTTTATCCCATTGACGATGCAATCGGATGTTCAAGCCTTCTCGGAGGAATTTCCTTCTCGCCTGGTTTTGAAAATTTTCTGAAGATGAAAAACTTTAGAAGAGAGTTAAATCTCTAGCACTTTGGGAGCTTGAAAGGAAGAGGAAGCCTTTTCTAGGGGTCTCTTAGATCTTTGAAATTTTTTAAGCCCTTGTTCTCTCTTGCAAAGGCTATTTATAGGCAAACAGAGGTGTAACTGCCCCTTGAATTCAGCAAGGCTGAATCAGCATGTTAGCTTCACATCAGGCTTGATATAGCCTAGGAGCGAAGCTAAAAGTGAGCCTCTGGCGACGCTAGGGTGTTCGCACCCACCCGAACATCTCCACTTATTGTGGAACTAAGTGGGTGGGTATAACCGCCTACTAAAGCAACTAACTCCACTATTAAAAGTGGAGTTATAACTGCTAATCTCCCCCCTTAAGGGGTTGGGAACGGTCAGATGACCTGAAAAAGCTCACGGTGGAGCTAGAAAGGAGCTTCATGCAAAATTAAAAGCTTCAGGCGAAGTTATGTTCAGGGCCTCAAGCGAGGCTAAAAGTTAGCTCAATTGATAAGCTAGGTGAAGCTTTATGCTGAGCTAGAAAATTAGCTCAGAGCGGAGCTGGCCTAAACTTCTAACGAAGTTGGTGAGAAAGCTTTAGGTAAAGCTATAATTAGCCTCGGGAGAAGCTAGAATTAGCTTCAGGCGAAGCTAAAAGTTAGCTCTCTATGAAGCTCTGAAGAGCTTCAAGGCGAAGTTAGACAAACTTAGCCTCTCAGGCGAGGTTGTCCCCTTGGGCTCATGCGAGGCTAAGTGTTGAGCTAACTTAGCATCTTAGGCCTGTTTAGGTCTCTTCAAAAGCAACCTTATATTACTGTCTGTTTCACTAGATCAGTAGAATTCAAGCCGTTGCTTTATCCCTCGGGGATGAGCAGAAACTGGTCCTTAGATTTCTGTGACTTGTCTTTTATAAATGTCACCAAGTGTAGATGTCGTTCAGACCAGTTGAAGTGCTGCCCGAGAGCTTGTCTTTTTGGAGTGTCAACAAAGGACAGGATTTGTGGTGCCCCGATCCCGTGGGTACGAAGACGTCACTGCGACGTATATATGCAGGTCAGAAATACCCTTACGCATAGACGCTAAGCATCAGTATAGATAAGAATCAGAGGCGGAAGCACAATGGTAATATATATTCCAATAGAAAAGCACAAGTATATGGTTATCACAGAACGCGATACAATATTACAGGAATATTACATCACTAGAAAATATAAGAGTACATAATTTGAAGAGATATACAAAAGCTGAGAGGTGCTCACGAGCAGAAAGACGGACCTCGAGAGCCAAATAGGAGAAGAGCTGGAAGGAAGAGCAACGGCGGCGTCCAAGCTTCTGCTGCACTATGACCACCACGGGAGGTTCCGCTGTGCACTCTGATCAGTTACAGCCAAGCCACCATGGTCCGGGCTTTAGAATCTAGACATGAGAATTTAGGGTTGTCAGATGCAATCCTGCGAGTACATATAGTAAAGCCAAGTGGCGTGCATAACAGGTACATATGTATAGGAAATGTGTATCGTGAATATAAGCACATATGAACATGAAATGAGACAGTAAGTAAAGTAACTAGAGGGAAATCAGTTATATAAGCTCACATTACCGATCGGTGAGATTAGTACGTCGAAGGAATAATCCAAATAAGGAAACCCTCATATATATACCCTATACCTCACGTCCCTGTAGTTTGAGTTTATATAATCTGACTTTACCTTCACAATAATATAATAATGAAATAGTATGGAAGTAATCAAGTAATTCAACAAGATAGCACATGTCTAAGTGGTGAGCGGTATAAACCAAGAGTATAGCTAGTCAGTTATTAGGAGCATATTATTATTAAGTTATTAAGACTCATCTGATTTGTATACATCGGTATATGTCCCATCCCACATATCTCAGCATACAGACCAGAGAGTAAGTTATTAGAAACAGATAGAGATCGACGAACCATGCTTAGAATAGGTCCCGTACATGCCCGGGACAACGGTCAAGGAGTATCCGATGCTGAGCAGGAACATACCGCTAGGTACCGGGACTTATTATACGCCCGAACAGGAATAGGATGTCACCACTCCTACAGAAATAGACCTAGGGGTTATGGTACAACCGGCAGGTAGGAGAGTAGGGGTGCCAGTACACCCCACGGAAGCCCCTGGTGGCCTCCAGGTCAAATCTAAGTATATGGCCGCGTGACACTATAAGACCATCATAAACATGAAGACTATATCGATAATCATCAGTTTCCCCCATCCCGGTGTAAGTTGTCTAATTATTAGAATTGTCCAGTGATAGTGTCCACGGGGTGTTCATAGTAATCCTATATTCATGGTTATCCTATAAGGAGGGTCAACAGGAGTATAGTATCAGGAGTAATATCAGGAGCCTCCGTATTTGAGGGGTTCAAGTATACAGGAGTTCAGGAGTACAGGAATACCAAATGTCTGATGATAATATAATAATGATGCCAAGTCCCCGTAAAAGTGATAGTCATGAATATGTCATATAATACAGGTATCAAGGGTGGTAGTGTTCGGTCAAGGGTCACAATGTCAAGTTAATGTACTTGTAGCATATCAAGTAAGGGTTAGCATGCGTCATATATCGGGGGTCAGGATCAGGTGAGAAGTATAACATATATCAAGTACCGGTTACATCAATCATCAAGTATAACATGTCAAGTGTCGGGTAAATACCGAGTACAACATCATATATTAACTCGCATAGCATGGTATCAGGTACTAAAACTACGGTACCAAGTGCTAGACATGTTAAAATATTCACATATCAATATCATGCTATAAATTAAAAGTAGTTATTTTTAAGTTTAATATAAAGCACTCGCATAATGATAAAATAGATGCATGTCCAAAAGAAATTGAACTCGCCTGAAATTGGAATGAAATACCAGTTAAAAATTGAGAAATCTGCGAACCGTACAAGCAAGCCACTAGCCCATAGTTATATATTAAAATATATAAATATAAATATTTATAATTAATTAGAGAGGGCTTGAGAGAGGAGAGAGAAAGTTGTAGGAAGGGGGAGAGAGAGAGAAAATATGTTATTTTTAGAAATAAATTTGGAATTAAAAGGGGAGGGGTATTGAGTATAATTATAGGGAAGTAATTTTAAGATGAGGCGATGGGATGGGTATTTTAGGGAATGAGGAAATATGGGTTTATTTAGGGAAAAGAAAGAGAAAAGAAAGTAAAGAAAGAAAGAAAGAAAGAAAAGAAGAAAGAAAGAAAGAAAGGAAATGGAGGGGGAAAGTGGCCGGCCGGCCACCTGCCGGTGGCCCTGGGCAGCAGCGCCGCCGCCGCCGCCGCCGCCGGTGGTGGTGGGGCGCGCGCGCGGCGGCCTTAGGGGAGGGGAGGGGAGGGAGTGGCTGTTGTGGGTTGTTATTTGTGTTATTAAAGGAGGTGGTGGGTGGTGGTTGAAGGTGGTGGGTGGTGGTGATTGGTGGTGTTAGGGGAGTTAGAGGGGGAGGAGGAGGTAATGATGGGGTGGTTGGAATGGTGAATTTGATTGAGGTGGTGGTGAATTTTGGAGAAGAGAAGGAAGATGAGGAGATGAGTTATGTTGAAATTGAAGAAGGAGGAGGGGTTTTTGGGGTTGATGGAAGTCGAGAAGGAAGTGGGGAGGTGGGGGTGTGGATGGCTGACCTAGGGGACCAGCTGCGGCGGCTCTGGTGGTGGTGGCGACAGTGATGGAGAGGAGTGGGTGAGTTTGGTTTGGGTGAAGGAGGTTGAAATGGAAAATAGAAATGAAATGGAGAAGAAGATGAAAGGAGATTAAATGAAGAGGAGAAGAGAGATGTGATGATGAAATTGGGGGGAAGGGGGCTGCTGCAGCAGGGGAGCAGGCGGCAGTTGCAGAGCAGGGAGCAGGAAGGGGGAAAGTCAAAGGAGAAATGAAAAGAAAGAAAAAGAAAGAAAATAAAGGAAAAGGAAAAAATAAGGAAAAAGAAAATTAAAATAGTATAAAATTTTTATTATTAAGTAATTAATTTATAAATATATCTGAGAGTATAAAGTAGGGGAGTAGTGAAGGAAATAGCGAGAAAAGAAATCATCGGTAAATACTATTATTATTTTAATAGGGCAAAAATTTGACTGTTTCAGAAACGTTTCGAAAAATTCTCAAAAATAGAAAATATTATTTTAATATGCTCAGTGAAATTAGATTAGAGAAATTCAATGTAGTTTTTAAATTAAAAATCTTGAAATATTCTGGCGATACTAACCGACACCAGAAGCGGTGAAATTTTGATAAATTTAGAAAAAATCTCAAAAAATATATTTAGGTAGAAAATAAAGTTCTAAGAAGTAATATGAAAGCCGTTTTTGAGAATTCAATCTCATTTGAAAACTAAAAATCTGAGAATCAGTCAGCGATGCCCACAACACCGATTTTGGAGATTTTGTAAAATAATTCTGAAAATTTCAGAAAATCATAAAAAATTAAAATATTAGAAAATAGTGTCTGAAACTAAAATTGGTCAAATCAGACTACTAGAAAGGTCAAATCGGGCAGTATGCCGATATCGGGTTCCCGGTCCGGGTCAGGACTGACTCTAAGATTGAGAATCCAGATCCGATACCAAAAACATGAGAAATTACGACTTAAAAATAAATACTGGAAGGAAATTGAAATAATACGGTCAAAAAAAATCAGGATATGTATCTAGGTACGTATCCCGAGAATAGGGTGCTACAATCTACCCACCTAACAAAAATTTCGTCCTCGAAATTTCTATAAGGAGGGAGATGAACACGGAAGAGATTATAGTCAATGATGATAATATGATAAAGTGAAAAGGATAAGAAAGATTACCAACTCAGGACACAAGATACCTGAGTTGATCAAAGGAAAGACGGGAAGAAGCTGACAAGATAGAAGGGTCTCAGGATCTAAGGAAAAGATTGCAAGGAAGGAATAGATAACAAGTACTTGCGATTGGA
This sequence comes from Agave tequilana, assembly GCA_038442645.1. NCBI lineage: Eukaryota > Viridiplantae > Streptophyta > Magnoliopsida > Asparagales > Asparagaceae > Agave > Agave tequilana. The sequence goes on along the minus strand of JAVJIF010012112.1, from coordinate 60,782 downwards.
ATGTATATTCAAGACTCATGCTCTCCAGCTACAGATTAATACATCATTAATCTGCCAACTGCTTGCACTGAGGATGTTAGAACCTAAGCTCTGATACCAACCTGTGGCGCCCCGATCCCGTGGGTACAGAGACATCGCTGCAACGTATATACGCAGGTCGGAAATACCCTTACGCATATACGCTAAGCATCAGTACAGGTAAGAATCAGAGGCGAAAGTACAGTGGTAATATATATTCTAACAGAAAAGTACAAGTATATGATTATCACAGAAAGCGATACAATATTACAGGAATATTACATCACTAGAAAATACAAGAGTACATAATGTGAAGAGATAAACAAAAGTTGAGAGGTGCTCACGAGCAGCAAGAGGGACCTCGAGAGCCAAACAGGAGAAGAGCTGGAAGGAAGAGCTACGGCGACGTCCAAGCTTCTGCTGCACTCTGACCACCACGGGAGGATCTGCTGCGCACTCTGATCAGTTACAGCCAAGCCACCATGGTCCGGGCTCTAGAATCTAGACATGAGAATACAGGGTTGTCAGATGCAACCCTGCGAGTACATATAGTAAAACCAAATGGCGTGCATAACAGGTACATGTGTACAGGAGATGTGTATCGTGAATATAAGCACATATGAACATGAAATGAAACAGTAAGTAAAGTAATTACAGGGAAATCAGTTATATAAGCTCACATTACCGATCGGTGAGATTAGTACATTGAAGGAATAATCCAAATAAGGAAACCCTCATATATATACCCTATACCTCTCGTCCCTGTGTCTGAGTTTATATAATCTGATTTTACCTTCACAATAATATAATAATGAAATAGTATGAAAGCAATCAAGTAATCCAACAAGATAGCACGTGTCTAAGTGGTGAGCAGTATAAACCAAGAGTATAGCTAGTCAGTTATCAGGAGCATGTTATTATTAAGTTATTAAGACTCATCTGATTTGTATGCGTCGGTATGTGTCACATCCCACATATCTCAGCAAACAGACCAAAGAGTAAGTTATTAGAAACTAATGGAGATCTACGAACCATGCTGAGAATGGGTCCCGTACATGCCCGGGACAACGGTCAAGGAGTATCCGGTGCTGAGCCGGAACCAGTGGCGTACGCAGGATTTTCACTCAGTGGGGGCGGAGACATTATAAACCAAAATTGAAAATTTATAAAAACTGAACAATACATCTCAAGTTTCAATATTACCAAAAAAACAGAGGGGCGACTACTCTAAATTATAATGCTCTTCTTCAAGGGGCCATATTTTGAAACCATTGAATGATTGGTTCATTGTCAATGCTGTCAAATATGTCCTTTTCAATTTATGTCCAAGCAATCCTTCTTCAACTCATCACCCATTATATTATGCAGTGAATTCTTGATAAACTTCATTACAGAGAACGCTCTTTTGACAATTGCAGTTGCAACGGGTAAGAGTAATGCCACCTTTACGAGCAAATATACCAAATTATAGGTTTTATCCTTCTTCAACTGAACCATTTTTTAGCCCACTATCACTCTCTCCCTATCCTTAGGATCATATTCATATATACTTTTTCTTAGCACATGATCACTAATAAGAGCATCTAATTGACCTCTTCTCAAGCATGTGTGTGTTTGATGTTAGGACCCACATTGGAAGACGGCTCACCAATTCTTTTCTTTTTAAAGTATCTTTCTAGAACTGTTTTAAATAAATTAATTATCATTAACATGAAATACACATTAAGCAATAACATATAATACCCAATACACATTAACCAATAAGTCAACAGCTAAACACAAGGAATATGAGGGGAAAAAGAAGGAAATAACTTTAATCACTTTTATCAAGACATCTTACATAAAACATTCTAAAGACCTGCATAGAAATGCTTCTTGCATTTCCAGTTAAAATCACTACTAATTGTAAAGAAATGTACCATTGTAATGAGACTACTACTAACATCAAAAGAAAAGGAAAGTTAGAAGGTAAACCTCACTTCTTTTTTAAATGCCTCAACTTCTCACGATGCGGTTGCTAGAGAAGTGCATTAGAAATTTAGAATCCGCAGTAAACACATGTGTGACCCTTTTGGAAAGACGGTCCTCAGTTGTAGCCCTCATCTGCTCCAACTTCTGTTTCCATATCTCTATGTGAAAACAATTGGGCACAACAAATCATTAAATTGCCAAAATGAAATTGATGCAATTTTGTCTAAAATCAATAAGAAAAAATATTAACAGAAAATTTGGACTTGCAGCCTTCTGGATGCCCTTGGAGACGAGGAAGGCGACAGGGGGGGAGATGATCGGGGTCGGCCTCGGCCCTAGGGGTTGCACCTGTGCTGGGAGCAAGAGAAACTAAGAAAGGATCGCGGGGAGGAGGGAGAGAAAGGATTAGGGCTCGGCCTCGGGGCTGCGCCTGCGCTAGGAGGGGGAGAGAGAGGATCGACGTTGGAGTGAGAGAAAATGGATCGGATGTTCGATGCTAGGTTTTTTTTTATGAAGGCGGGTGGGCGAATTTCAAGAACCCGATTCGAAGACCCGATTTCAAGAATCCGACACATGCCCGAATTTTAGTGGGGGCGACCGCTCCCACTCGCCCCCACGTGCGTCCGCCAGTGGCCGGAACGTACCGGTAGGTACCGGGACTTATTGTACGCCCGAACAGGAATAGGATGTCACCGCTCCCACAAGAATAGGTCTAGGGGCTTATGGTACAACCAGCAGGCAGGGGAGTAAGGGTGCCAGTACACCCCACGGAAGCGCCTGGTGGCCTCCAGGTCGAATTCAAGTATATGGTCGCGCGACACTATAAGACCATCATAAATATAGAGACTATATCGGCAATCATTAGTTTCCCCCATCCCGGTGTAAGGTGTCTAATTATTAGAATTGTCCAGTGATAGTGTCCACAGGGTGTTCATAGTAATCCTATATTTATGGTTATCCTATTACGGGGGTCAACAGGAGTATAGTATCAGGAGTAATATCAGGAGCCTCCCTATTTGAGGGGTTCAAGTATACAGGAGTTCAGGAGTACAGGAGTCCAGGAGTACCAAATGTCTGATAATAATATAATAATCATGCCAAGTCCCCGTAAAAATGATAGTCATGAATATGTCATATAATATAGGTATTAGGGGTGGTAGTGTCCGGTCAAGGGTCACGATGTCAAGTCAATGTGCTTGTAGCATATCAAGTAACGGTTAGCATGCATCGTATACCGGAGGTTAGGATCAGGTGACAAGAATGACATATATCAAGTACTGGTGTCATAAATCATGCATCAAGTATAATATGTCAAGTGTCGGATAAATACCGAGTACAACATCATATATTAACTCGCATAGCATAGTATCATGTACTAAAACTACGGTACCAAGTGCTAAACATGTTAAAATATTCAAATATCAATATCATGCTATAAACTAAAAGTAGTTATTTTTAAGTTTAATATAAAACACTCGCATAATGATAAAATAGATGCATGTTCAAAAGAAATTAAACTCGCCTGAAACCGGAATGAAATACTAGTTAAAAATCTGAGAAATCCATGAACCGTACGAGCAAGCCACTAGCCCATGGTTATATATTAAAATATATAAATATAAATATTTATATAATTATTAGAGAGGGAATGAGAGAGGAGAGAGAAAGTTATAAGAAGGGGAGAGATAGAGAGAGAGAATATGGTATTTTTAGAAACAAATTTGGAATTAAAAGGGGAGGGTATTGAGTGTAATTATAGGGAAGTAATTTTAAGATGAGGGGATGGGATGGGTATTTTAGGGAATGAGAAAATATAAGTTTATTTAGGAAAAGAAAGAGAAAAGAAAGTAAAGAAAGAAAGAAAAGAAGAAAGAAAGGAAATGGAGGGGGCCACCACCTTCCAGCGGCCCTGGGAGGCGGCGCCGCCACCGCCGGTGGTGGTGGGCCGCGTGCGCGGCGGCCCTAGGGTAGGAGAATGGAGTGGTTGTTGTGGTTGTTGTTGTTGTTATTTGTGTTGTTGAAGGAGGTGGTGGGTGGTGGTTGAAGGTGGTGGTTGGTGGGGATTGGTGGTGTTGGGGGAGTTAGAGGAGGAGGAGGAGATGATGATGGGGTGGTTGAAATGGTGAATTTGATGGAGGTGGTGGTGAATTTTGGAGAAGAGAAGGAAGATGAGGAGATGAGTTATGTTGAAATTGAAGAAGGAGGAAGGGTTTTTGGGGTTGATGGAAGTGGAGAAGGAAGTAGGGAGGTAGGGGTGTGGATGGCCGGCCTAGGGGGCCGGCGGCAACGGCTCTGATGGTGGAGGCGACGGTGATGGAGAGGAGTGGGTGAGTTTGGTTTTGGGTGGAGGTTGAAATGGAAAATAGAAATGAAAGGAGAAGAAGATGAAAGGAGATTAAATAAAGAGGAGAAGGGAGATGTGATGATGAAATTGGGGGGAAGGGGGCTGCAGCAGCAGCCATGGGTCTTGGGGCCTTGTCTCGAGGAGCGGCTGAACGTAGTCTGGGTTGCCTCTTCTATTTGAATATACTTATAAGCTCGAACAAGAATATCTCTTATCCTTGTGACGCCGTTCTTCACTAGGTGTTTGTAGAATGATTGGTAACCTGCAGCCCACTGATGAAGGCGGCTACGGACATATCCTCGTTGCAGTTGTATACCAGGGCCATCTGACGCTGAAAATAGTTAGCATAGTTCTTCAGGCTCTCCTTGGCTTTCATCTTAACTATGAGGAGGTGGTTGTTGTTCCTCTGGAACTCCCTCCGAGAAGCAAACTAGTTAAAAAAAATGCCTCAGTTATCTCACGAAAATTCCAGAGCGAATTTCTCTGAAGCGAATAGAACCAGTGGTAAGTGACCCCTTGAGGCTGGATGGGAATGCTCGGCAGAGGAGGAGGTCGTCATAGGTATAAACCGTCATCTTGTCCTGGTACTGGCGAAGATGAAGGAGTGGGTCAGAAGTTCCTGAATAGTGATTAAAAATGGCATCACAAACTTTTTTAGGAAGCAAAGCATGGTGATCTCTCTTGATAACAGGGAGTCGGTGGCCTTCAACCCACTATACTCCATCCCTTTTGGGACATCCCTTTTGGGAACTGTCGACTCTCTTGATTGAGTCGCTCCTAGAGTAGGTTCACTATGTCCTTAATTCGAGGGAACTTTAGCGTACAGGAATGCCGAGTGTCTTAGGAGTCCTCTTCATTTTTGTAGGTCTTCGACTGGACGCGCCTCGAGCTTCCGGTGGAGTGAGCAGATTTCTGTATGCGTATTGGCAAAGGGAGGCCCGTGGGTTTCTTCCCACAGTGGGAGAAGATCGCAACCCCCGTTGCACTCCATTCAATTTGAGCAAACGTATTTGGATACGGGTTGCTGCCTCTTTCTCACGGATGGCTACCTCACGGAGACGAATCATCTTCGTGTGTGTACTGATTCTCCAACTGATTTCGCATGGAGGAAGCATCCAGAGGAGTTGGTCTCTGTTAAGTCGAGGCGCGGGTCCGGCGGTATGCCTTCTGAGTGGCGACATAGCAGTAGGATGGAAGTCTTCCGCGTTTGAGATGTGGATGTCTGATAGAGTGGGCCGACGGTTCGTTGGTTCTTCTGCCTCTATCGCTTTCGTCGCTTTCTTCAGAACGATCGGATCAACCATAGTCTGGTTGACACTCTTCCTTGATGGAGTCATGTCAGTCATGCTGGGTAGTTTTGGAGGAAAGAGTAGGGTATTTTGATGGAGTGGCCTCGAGTGTGAATTAAAAAAAAATCTCAATAAAATCACCAAATGTAATGGGCAATTCCTAGAAAATTAATACCAAAATAGGGAAGTGAATGCCATCAAATCACAGAAAAGTCAATCGCAAACAAAATAAAAATACATAAAAAAACCGAAAGGAAAGAAATCACAGAGAGAGAGAGAGAGAGAGAGAGAGAGAGAGAGACTCCACTATGTCAACGATTACTTAAGTGTTCTTAGGATTCGGGTCAACTTGATGTCCTTTTTCCATTGGAAGGAATCCACTATTTATACAAATCATGCCAAATAGATAGAGTTAGGGAGTCTAGCTCAATTTGAATGTCTAAATCCCTTATCTAGTTTAGGATTGAGCCGAACGCCCTGGTTTGAATTAGTGCAGGACAGAGTACATCTTTATCTGGTGATTCGTGCTCGATTGTAGATAAGGGTGAACTGCCTTTATGGAGATTGATACCTTATTTGAATTAAGATTGGGTTTAAGGATAGAGATCTCTGTAATCAAATCTGACTATTATGCTAATCTCCCGATCCGTTCGTAATCCAAACAAGGCGATGATTTCAGATTAACCGTTTCAGAAGTAACCACGCATCGCACATCCACGCGAGGCGGACTGACACGCGTCGTGATCTCGCCGAGTCATAAAGTAACCACTACAACCTCTTAATAACAACACCATCAAGGGTTTGAAGGTCTGAGTTTTGCGTAATGGTATTTTCTTTTTAAACAATCTCCTCAGAAAATTGTTTATGAGCTAAAAGTTAATCTTCGAACAATGTTTATCTTTTTTTAATCCCTTTGATTTATTTCAGTTCTATCACTTGTTTATTTTATTTGAACAAGGTATAGACCTAAAACATGATAGTATAATATTTATTACCTGCGATCTATTCTCCTTGGCTTCAGAGTTTGGATCAGTAACTCCATTCTTAAAAGTCTATTGAAAGATGGAGCTGTCATTTATCAACCAAAAACAGAAGAAAGAAAAAGAAAAGATACAGACTCCATGATTGATTCCTTCTTGCTATATTGTTTAGATTTTGTATTTCATAAAAGAGAACAAAAAGCAAAGAAAGACGAAAATGAAATAAAAACTAAAAAACGAGCGCAAGTTATATGATTTGCACTCCATAGTGAATAAGAAATGTTATCTTCTTTTCAATTGATTCGCTTAAAAATGCTTGTTTCGGTTGTACTTGAGTTTTAAATAATTCTGATATCATATTAAAGTTCATGTCACTGTCATTGGTAGTCTAATTATTGCATTTGTTTAGGTTGATTAATAATTAATTAGCAAGTGGGTCCTTTAGTTTAGAAGCTAAAACACAAGCAAATGGTTAATTAATCAATATGGGCTCTCCACCAATCAAATCATGAATCTACAAGCCCTTACAATCAGCGCTAACAAAAGAAATAAATAAGGTACTAACGACTTGGCCCACTGATGACACCTCGAGATTTCAAGTTACGAATATGAGTACCAGATACGACATCAAAATGAAAACATTTAAAACTTAAAAAAACCATTGATATAGATACGATCATGAATATAACAATTAAGTAATATTATTATACATTTATATTTGTAATTATAATATTTTATATTTTAATTATGGAGAAAATATTGAAAGCTTTTGATATTAGTTAAATGGAGAAACTGCATAGAATTAATGTGTTATGGGGCTAAAATCATTTCTGAATGAATTTATAAAGAATTTGATTCACATCTATTATTGTTTTGAACTAAATATGTGTTGAATTTATGTAAAAGTATCCAGTGAGAATCATATCGGATGCATATATGATTCGAGACATGACATAACTGAAAGAATCTATGAACATCACTTCATGCATAATTTATGCACTATGAATTCTCTCTCTCTTGTCTCATCTTCAGTCTACACTGCATGTCCTAGTGTTTGTTGCTTATGTGATATCACACAGCCAGCCCTTTCCTCTGACTTGTTTGTTTGGTTTGTGTTTGCATAGGCCTTTCATTTGCTTGAGAACAAAGGGAATACTTTCTAGCTTGAAATCTTCATTGTTCCCAGCCAAAGGAATATTTTCTAGTGTTGGATATTTGGGCTGGATCCAACCCGAATTGACGTATTAGGATCCGCCTTCATTTTATTTCCTTTGGGGGTTTAGAGTTTGAGAGAGTTTTATATGTGTCTTCTTCGTATTGTTAGAGGTGTAATAAAAATTAATTAATTAGCTAAGAAAAGAATTTGGAGCAATCTCTTTCGGAGAAACTGCTAACAATATATTCTTTTTAAAAAGATAATCTCTTTTTCTTCTCTTTCACAAGAAGTTATTGCTGCAATCTATGACAGAACATCTAACAGAAAAGAGCGTCTCTCTCGATAGCGCTTCAATGATAATAATGTGCAAATCATCAAACCCAGCAAGGAGTTTATTAAGGAGAATATTTTCTAAATTATGCGACAAAATAGAAAAGAGAGTGTTATACAATGTAGATTTATATTCACAAAAAAATTGTTATAGGTTTATGATAATAATTTTTTCATAACAATTTCATGTGTGTGAACAATAATAGAGAAGCAAGCCATAGAAATAACAAATATACAATAACAAAAGGAGTCAAATTAGACATTGAGGCATAATAACTTGTATTATAACAATTATGCACTGAATGAATAATTGATCATCACCTACAATAATTTCATATCTATAAATGATGATAGGCCAATTGGAGAATCTAGTGTCGACAACACATGAGAATTTCATACCAACTAGGTTTTTGACATCATGTGTGCATGTATAATTTGTCCATGACAAGTACAATAGGAGGCAGCGAAGAGAAAATTCTCTAATTTATGAGAAAACTTCATTTTGTATTACTATTATTTCCTACCACTGCCAAACAATTAGATCATGAACTATTACCATTAATCACATCCAAGTTATAATCATAAATGTTCATAGCCATCTTAATTATTATCTCAAATAACTCAGAATATTATACATAGCAAATTATTCTTGATTGTTTTCCTTTATTAATTGTGGTGGAGATTTTCTGACACAATTGATCGAGTGTCGATTTCGCACCGCAGGGAATAAAGGTAATGAAGAAATTCGCACAAAAAAAGTAAGCTAGGAGACAGAATTTTTACGTGAAAATCTAATTAAGAAAAACCACAGGAAGGAGGGAGAAAATTCACTATTTTCAAGAGGTTACAGTGAACTCAGTAGATTTATACTCTGTTTAAAATATCTTCGTTCTTTCCCTCTCTTTGAGGGAGGTTCCAGGGTATAAATACCCTGCACGTTATAACAAAGGTGTGGATCACGAATCTCACATGATTTGCACGTTGGGATTTCTTCATAACCGCTCGGATTATGCCGTTGATTGTTGTGAGTGATCTACGCTGCCGATTGTAACGGTCTGCGATGGAGCAGGAGTTGTTACAGCGTTCAAAATGTTAGATAATCTGTCAACGTAATTGACTCGTGAATCATGGAAGTCTTGCAAGGTGAATTGAATCAATGAAATCGGCTGTTGTGGGTGTCTCGCTTGGAGCGGGAGAAATTACGTTGGAAACGGTCGGATGGTGCTCGGGAAGGTGTTCGGAGTATAGGAGTGTTCAGGGCGGTGGTGTCCTCGGAAGGGGGGATGACCTCGAGAACGGCTGAGTGATGCTCGGGAAAGTGATCTATGGGAATACCTTGTCATCCATCTCAGGCAGTCCCGATGAGGTAGGACACATGTCATGATCTTGATGCAGATAAAAATTCAACCACTACAGATACCCCATCCGCCTTCTCCTTCTCTGATACAGAGAGAGAGAGAGAGAGAGAGAGAGAGAGAGGGAATGAGGGGACTGGACTGGTCTCTCCTTTGATTAAAAAAGTCATGGCGTCCTTTGTTCTTTGAGTTTTTTTAGAAGTTAAGTGGGCGAGGACAGTTGGCAAATTAATGATCGAAATCCTGGTGTCATGATGAATGAGATCTTGTGACAGAGACGATTGATATCTTATTGATTCAATGTGCTGTAAAATTCGAGATATGAACTGACTCTTTGACCATTTGAATAGGAGATGATCAGGTTTCCTCATCTATAAATTGGGTGGATCCTGAAAGAAATCTGCTCATCTTCTCAAGAGTTTATTACCCCCAAACTTCTTGTGCTGGTAGATAGCGATGTTGTTTTTCTTCTTCGTCCGACGGAGAAAAGAGAGGGAAAGGACGGAGATGGTGGACGTGGATGGTGCAATACATCAATTTTCTCGATGTCTTGTCGCAAAACATCAGTTTTCGTGACAAGATCTCGCTGCCAGGAAAGGTCCATTATTTGACTTGATTTACTCGTCTGATCTCTAATCGAGCCAAATTAATTCTTTGATTGGTTCTCAAGATCTTCCTTTTTTGTGGTGGATGAGGCAGGAATGGGGATGTCCTGGACGGTTGCGAAGATGAACTTAATTTCATCATCGTCTTTCATATCTTGCAGTCTTCACTCCTATCTGGATCTTGTCGCTCTCGCCCTGGGAGACTCTTTTCTTAAGGCGAGGCACATGAAAGAAGCATGGGGGACCTTGGGAAGCACCGATGAAGCCATCCTTTTTTGGGAGCTCTGACTTCTTCCTCATGACGAAAGGTCAGTGATGTTATATTATCATTGTCTTGTACGTCCTGGAGGAACCCTTCTGACTCCCTTGGAGGCATGTTCTAGTCAGAGAGGAGGAGATTCTTTATCTAGAGAATTCTTATTTTGTGCAGGAACCTCCTTGGGTTTCCTCGAGATCTGCGGAAGGTGGCGAAAAAGGATCGCGCCTGTGTGAAGCGATCCCCGACAGGCAGCTCTTTGTTTGTTTATCGAGAATTCACTCGGTAGTTTGGATGAGTAGGTGTGAGTTATATGTATTTTCTTTCAAAAAAGTAAACACAAATGAGTGATAAATCTTATATTACTCTTATTGCCAAGTGTGCATTTAAATGAATTTAATCAGAAAGCATTGCAATAAAAGCATTAATTTTTGAAATATTGTTTGGATCTTTCCAGGTTTGTTTTACAATGACTTTCATTTGGACTGGTATGTCTATTTGTTTGTTTTGACACTAGGAGTTGGATATTGGCTTGACATGTAATTCCTAAGTGTGTGTTGGTCCCACAGCGGTATCTGCAAATTTTTGCACCCCCGCGTGGGAGAAATCCTAGCTGCGGGGTTGATCCTCTGAGAGGAGAAAATCCCTACAACGGAGTTAGGTTCGCATATGCTTTCGAGTGGGTCCCATCAATGGAGCCGCAAAGCTGGGCCTCTGGAGGGGAAAGCCTGTAGCAGAGTCCGATCTTCGAGTGGGAGAAATCTCACAGCGGACTATCTTGGAGGGATGTAGAGGAGCCTGAGTTTCCATCTCTGAGCGGGAAAATACCACCTCAAGACAATCAGACATTATTAAAAATAATTAGGATGCGAATGCAAGCATACAATGAGACATTAAATAACATAATAGATAGGAATGCAGGCAAATCTGATTGTATAAGCTTAGCTAATGGATTCATGAAAATAGTACGCTGAGAAAATAATCCAAACAAAGAAGCCCCCGTATATATACCTTATGTCTTATGGAGTCCTTGACCGAGCATATACAACCCGAGTTATCCCAAACTGACCACACATTAAAACTTTGAAATCATAACTGAAACTCTTGCTCTTACACACAAATTGAGACTCAAGATTTATAAAGCTCTTATATAAAGCTCATGAAAATAAAATCATGAGTAAACAAAAAAAAAATTAGAGTTTTGTACAAGAATCATATAAATGACATATTCATGAAAATAAACAATAAAGCTTAAAACAAAAACTCAAATCAAATTCTTTTTCACAAAAAATATGATATATCATATAAATATGCATGAATCATCAAAACTAGGACATACAATGTACAATCAAACAAATAATTGAGTACATAAAAAAATAAGACATATAAAACATGTATCTTAAAAGTTGTACATATATAACACAAGTTTTAATAGAATATACATATGAACATGATATAGGCATTTAAATCAATATATGATTTAACTAAAGCATACAAAAACATAAATCAATTCAAAAGAAATAGGCGTGTAAATCAATTGAAAAGTCTTTCAAAAAAAATACATGCACAGCAAGGCAACCAATCAACTCATCTATAGCACAAAATAATACATGATAGAGTCTAAGTTACTACACTAGCATATAAACATTTAAGCATTTTTTTTAAAAAAAAAGAGGAGGAAGGAATGGTTACCAAAACCGATTGTAGATAATTCATTTCTCCAAAACGAGGTGGTCCTCCCACCTTACTTCCTTGATAGTGATGCATCAATTGGGTTTGTTCTTCAAACTCCAAATGCATCCACCACCAATGCACCAATTCTCTCACGTTTTGTGGCAGTCCACACCTACATCAAATACAAGAGGTGGAGATTTTGGTACCTATATTTTTTTAAGTCGATGAGGATTAGAAACAATAGGAACCCAAATATTTTTTTTTGCAAAATTTAAACAATTTAATCTATCAAAATAAAATTTTGTAAGATGGCCTTTGCGGCCACAATTTGTAAATTTGTACACTCTAGCGTGCATGTGAGTGGTGTGAGTGTGATCATGGTGTACATATGTATGCTGTGGGGTATATGCATGAATATGTAGAACTTGTTTCTTGCGAAATATAGATTCCAACCTATTATGATTAATTGCACAATTGCTTAAATTTGAGATCAAACAATCAATTCTCTTTTTCAAAAATGAATATCATTTTTATCAAAGGAAGATGAAACATTATTAGCATGAGAGACATGGCAAAAATGAGAATCAACATTATTTTTCTAAAAATCTTTTTTTCTTGTAAAATAATTTTCTTTTGCAAAAATTTATTTTCATTTAAAGCAATTTCTTTTTGTTTTTCCACCAAAATAATTTTACTTTTCAATGAATAGTTTCCTTCACAAATTTCATTTAATTTTGAAGTCAAGGAAACATTCTCCTTTTTTAAAGATTCATTTTCTTTGAAATATTTTCAAATTTATTTTTAAAAGAATATTTTTCTTTTAAAACCAAATCATTTTCATTTTTCAAACTTTTGTTTTTCATTTTTAACAATTCATATTTTTTAAGAAGTTGTTGACAAAACATAGCAAGTTCATCATATGGCATGTCAACATCTTCATCAACCTCGGATTCAGAATTTACCCAAGGGGGTCATCCCCTTTGACCATGTAGCACACGTTGGAAGCATCACTTTCATCATCCGAGTCACTCTCTTTTTCATTTGGCGTTTGTTCTCAAGAGAGTAAAGAGTGTTCCATACTACAAAAGTCAAATCAAAGTTAGAAACCCTACATAAATATTCATCATTTAGGGTTGACTTTAAGGCATGGATGGCTTTTGTTTTAGCCTTATGATGTTTGTCATTTATAAAATATGAATTCTTAATAGTGACAAAATAGACATGAATTTCTAAGGCCCTATGATACATAGACATCTTAACTTTTCAATTTTAGAAGTCAAGAATGTCAAACAAGGGAGGTGTCATGAAATCTATGTGTGTAACCAAAATATTGTGATTAGCTAAAATAGGATCTTTAACTCAAAGTTGTTAGACTCAAATCAAGAGCACCAAGCTCTGATACTAATTGTAGGTCACTTAGAGGGGGGTGAATAGGTGACAAGCTAATCTAATAAAAATTAATATGAAATTAAACTAATTATGTAAACTAACCTATTATACAAACACACAAAGTATAACACAAGAGTAGCTGAATTCCCGGTGACGGGCTCTGGACTATCTCCTCAAGATTTCTCTAAATTAAGAGTTGAGGTGCCACTATAACTCTCTTGGTTGAATACAAGTGCGAGCAAACAATCCCAAGCATATAACAATTAAGCACAAGTATATTAAGCATATAAAGATATGAACAATATAAACATGTAAGATATAACACAAGTAAGAGAGAGAGAGATAAACAATCACAAACACAGGAGATATGTTTCAAAGTTCGAGCACACTTGCTTTACATCCCCGCCTTCACCACTATGAAGGATTTTCACTATAATTGATCTCGCAAGATCTCTCGGTGCTACAACACGTACAACGAGCTCCCTCAAGAACTCTTGGACCCGCAAGTCTCTCACTTGTTCCCGCAAGAACAACACACGGGAACCCGCAAGCTCGCCAAGGTCACAACTGTTGGCCCAATGGCCTTCCACTCTAGTTTTGATGATGATCAACTCATGTAGTTATATTTACTAATATTCTTGTGTTTCTAAGTTTCAGATCATTAGCAGGATATTAGTGTTGGTGATTAGCTTCAACAAGGTGTTTGGAAGCTTATCATGGTGATTCCGGTGCCAAAGCTTAAAGATCATACCTTTGCACTCGGTGGATCGCGTTTGGGAGCAAGTCTACTTGAAGATGGAGATCATCAAGAGAAGACTTAGGTATCCTAGTTTAGTTTAGTGTGTTTTAGATCCATTTGTAAAGCTTAGTTTAGTTGATATGCTCAAGTGCACAAACACACACGTTTTATGTTTTAATGTGTGATTTTATGAATAGTTGGATCAAAACAAGTTTTCATGATTTATATGTATAGTAGATGTTTTCTAGTTATACATACATGCTTAACTTATAGACAAACTTATTTTGACATTCCTATTCATGTTTTGGAAAAATCTAGTTTGATAAAAATACAAGTTTTATTTATGATAAAATTGGCAGGACACTAAAATGAATTGATATGATTGATATATGTCTTGAAATTTTTATCACAAGTTTAGTTTTCAAGTAAAATGATAAAACATATTTTTGTGGATTTTTAGAAGTGTTAAAAGATTTTTTACAAATTTTCTATCTCAAAAATCTGCCCAGAAAAACTGTATTTCAGGCAGACCGGTCGACCGGGACAGTCGACCGGCTGCTGTGTCCGGATATGCACAGGCTGTGCATGTCCGTCGGTCGACCGGGTCACGGACCCAGTCGACCGATATAGAGAGTCTGCTCTCTGTATCTTTTCGGTCGACTGGGTCGGTCGACCGATAGAAGGAAACTGTGTTTCCTCCTTGTTGGTCGGTCGACTGGCAGTCGACCGAAGCCCCAACGGTCATATTTTCGACCGTTGCCGGTCGACCGGGCCGGTCGACCGGTGGCTGTCAGAATTGCCACATCAGCCTAACGGCTAGTTTTCTGGTTTGGCCTATATATACCCTATTCATTTGGGATTTTGGCTAAGGTTTTTAAGAGAAAAATTTCTGGTTTTCAGCAGAGTTTAAAAGAGCTTTAAAAAGGGTTTTTAGTGCTTTTAACTTCTCATCTTTATTGATTTGGGTTTTGGAAAAATCAAAGAAATTGGAATTTGGGATTTTTGTATTGGCATTCATTCTCTATCTTTTACAAGAAATTTCCCAAGTGTTTTTCTTTGTTGCTTGTTTTCCAAAACACCTAGTTTCCACACTTGAGCTATCTTCTATCCTAAACTATTAGGATCTTTGTTTTTGTGGAAAAGAAAGAAAAGAGAAAAAAAAAAGAGAGTTTGTGGTTTTGGAACCACTTGTTGTAAACACCCTTTTATTTGTGAATCCCTCTTCGGTAGAGGTGATCGGGTGATTGGTTTGTGAGCCTCTTAAGGAGAGGCATTTGTTGTGGTTGGCTACGGGCCGTATCCCTCTTCGGTAGAGGTGGATTGTGTTTTGTATTGCCTCGGTGGCATTGTAAGTTGAGAGAGGAGTTAGGGGCTCCTATAGTGGATTAGAAATCCTACACGGTGGTGTAGGCGGGGATGTAGAGCTAGGGGCTCGAACCTCGAAACACATCTTGGTCTTTGCGTTTGATCCAATTTCTCTCAACTCTACTCTTTTTACATTTGTGCAAGCATCATCCATTCATATCATCATATATACTTGCTTGTGTTTTGAGCATTGTTTCATATTGCCTTGCATATATTTCTATTGCTATTCATCTATACTTGCTTGGCTTAATTGTGTGCATTGTATTGCTATATCCTTGATTGCTTGGATTGCTTGTGTGTGTGTGCCTAACTTATACTCATCCAACAAGAGCTTCACATAGCACCTCAACCCATTTTAAGGGGAATCAAGAGGAGTTAGTTCAGAGCCTCGCAAGGGGAATTCGGCTACACTTGTTGAATTGTATTTGTTTGTCCAACACTTGCATTAGCTTCCGCTTTTAGAGCATTAGAGTTTGCATTTAGCCTTAGATTAGCATTTACACCTATTCACCCCCCCTCTAGGTGTACTTTCAATTGGTATCAGAGCTAGTGCTCCTGATATTAGGCTTAACATCCTAGGAGTGATCCATTTGCTTGCTAATCTACATTTGCATTTGTTCATTTGCACACATATAGTTTACCAAGGACTTCATGACCCCACCTATGTATGATGCTTCCAACATTCTTGTTTGGAAGACTAGGATGTCCATTTACCTACAAACCCTAGGTTTACATGTTTATCTTGCGGCTACCAAGAAATGCTATCTTGGTAACCTCATTCATATAAGGGCCAATGCACAAGCCCTAGAGGCTATTAGAAACACATTGCCTAAAGATTATCTTTTACATGTTTCTAATATTGATTCCGCTTTTGTAGTGTGGAATTTATTGACAACCACAACCGCTACCTCCGGGCTTCAAGAACAAATCCAAAAGGAAGAGGAATCTAGTGGAGAATCCGATTCCCAATGCTTCATGGTCCAAGGGAATGACTCCCTTGAGGTACAATCGGAAACTCTATTAGATTGTGATGATAGTGCTAGTTCTTCTAATGATTATATTGATCCCCATGCTTTGAATGAAGAACTTTCATTAGTTTGTGAAAAATTAATTGAGAAGTATAACATTTTGAAAAAGAAAAGTCTAGGCATTAATAATGAAAACAAAAATTTGATTGCTAGACTTGATATTGTTTTGCAAGAGAAAGAGGAGATTGCTAATGAGAAGGATTCATTAAAATCTCAACTTGACCTTGCACTTAAAGAAAATGAACTTTTGAAAAATAAAAATGATTGCCATGTTCTTTTGAAGAAAAATGAAAATTTGACTTCAAAAGTAGATTTTATTTTAAAAGAGAATGTTGCTTTGAAAAATAAAATCATTTCCATTTCAAATGATTTAAATATTTGCTTAGAGAAAAATATTGTTTTGCAACATAAGATGGATGCACATGTTTGCCATGCTAGTGTAGCCTCATCATCTAGACTACCTAATGCATGTACCTCTTCTTCTAGGATTAACAATGATATATCCATGCTTAAGAAGAAGGTAGATTGTTTGGGCTCCACTATGAGCCAATGTGCTATGAATCATACACGGTTGGAAACTTTGCTTCGAAAGAAACAAGTTCCATCCTTCATGCATGCACACCCTCCACGGCATACACATGCTCCTCACGGACACCATCCTAACACTATGTATGCTCATGTGTACACTTGTACACATTGTGGTCGAAAAGGCCATCTTGCTAAATTTTGCTATGATAGATTAAATACTCCAAATTTAGCAAAGAAATATGTTTGGGTTAGAGAAGGGACTAACCCCCATGGACCCAAAAGACAATGGGTACCAAAGACCACCCCTCCTATTTTTGATGTAGGTGTGGGCTCTCACATGACGTGAGAGTGTTGGCACCTTGGAGTGGATGTGTTCCATGCTTAAAGAATACTTTTTGGATGCATCACTTTCAAGGGAGAAGATTTGGTGGAAAGGACCACCATGTTTTGGAGACAAGGAAAGTTGCCTTCTAAGGCTTTGGTAACAATTCCTAACTCCTTATTATTGTTTACATGTTCATATCATTTTTTTTTTTGGCATGTCATTGTTTAATGTTAACTATGTTATATCATGTTCATTAGATTAGTGATATACATGCTTAGTTGTTTAGAGACACCCATGCTCAATATAGATTTATATTTGTGTGATCTCACTTTTGATCTAATATGTATATCCTAGATCTAATGCATATGCATATACATATTGATCATATGAACGTTTGTTTCATGTTTTAGTTGTATCATGTTGTTTTATATGTGTTTTGTGCTTCATGTGGTATATACATGTTTAAATGTAGATTTTATCAAAACTTGCATGTATACATGTACACTTAGTGAGAACAAATTGACTTATATATGTTTTGCCCTTCATGCTCATTTGTACCCACTATGTGCACAAGTATAGGCTAGTTTTGATGATTCCTTTATTTATACTTGTCATACCTATCTTTATGATTCTACTTCATGTATATGTATTTTAAATTCAAACCTAATAAATATACATGTATACCCATGAGTCTTTTGCCTTCAATGCAAATATTTTTAATAGACTCGTTTATGGTTGGGATATGTATGCATATTATTAGATTTGGATGGATCATACATATACCTAGAAGTTGGTTCACAAAATAAAAGAATTTTGATGAATTTATGTGTTTTGTTTTAACAAAATGATATTCGTGTTTGTCTTGTGCTTAATGATTTGATTACTTGTTTAAGTATTAGTCTTCATTAAGACTAGTTATATACCTATACATATAGTGGGACACAAATAAATCTATATATGATTGGGTTGAATGCTTATTTGTTCCCATTAGTTGTATGAGTATAGTCTAGTTTTGATGATTCATATATTTTAGACTTGTATTCATATTTTTTAATTTATATGAGTTTTAATTTCGTGTATATGTTTATTTTGCCAAAACATTAAGATATACATGTATAATCCTTGAGTCTTTTGCCCTTCATGCAAATCCTTATATATGGACTCAATTGTGTTTAGGATATGTATGTATACTTATTGTGTTGACAATTTATACATATACCTTGAAATGAAATTAGTTAATGAAAATTGGTTTTTCGTGTTTTCATATTTAAGTTTTACTTCATGTATATGTCCATCTAGTTCAAACTAATCCTATACATATACATTCCTTTTTGAGCCACGTGCCTTCATGCATATACTTTGTGGACTCGTTTGTATTTTGGATATGTATGTATACCTTAGTTTATACTAGACATACATATGCCTTGAAGATTAAGTAGTTCTATGATCTTTTGTTTTAGATAAGTATTATTGTTTAAAGGAATTAAAAGAGCTTAATGAAATATTTTTCATAATTGATTTTCACATGTTAGTTATACACTCGTAATTACTACCTTATTCATGTTTTGTTTCTCATGAGTTGTGCTTTATTGATTAGAGTGAATGATTATTATGTGATTTTCATTTCTATGAAAAATAATCTTGTTTTATTCCTTGCTTGAAGGATTTCGTACTAGTTTACAAAACTTTCCATTTTTAACTAGTTCGAATTCTTCTTTGTAATATGAGATATACCATGCTTGTTATTTCAATTGGTATCATTGAACTCTTTCAATTGGTGTCAATTTTGATCTTCTTGTATACTCATATAAGTTTTGTATATGTATGCTTACTCTTTCAAGAATATCAATGTCAATTGGTATCTAATTTTCATACATATATTTTTGTTTATGCTAGTGCTTGAGTTTCAATTGTGTTTAAATTGATTACTTTAAATTGGTATCAAGACTATGCATTATTTTAGTTGGTATTTCATAAAGGGGGAGAAAATTTGATGTTGTCTTTTCAATTGGGATTTGACTCTCACTCCCTTGCTTTATGTTAAAATTGAAACTATATTTTAACATTATTGATCTCAAAGTTTTCAAATTGGTATCAGGTGTTTAAAAGAACATATTTCTCTTAATGATGTCAAGATGTTTATGTTGAGTATTTTTAATTGGTATTTCAAAATTTTGTTTTTATGAAAGTTTCAATAGTTTTGACTTACTTTGCCTATATGTGTATAGATTCATGTTGAGTGTATCCTATATTGAGGAGCTTGACAACTCTTCTTTATGAGATACACGTGTGTAAGGAGAGCTTCACATCTCTTTTTATGCATTACGTATTTTGTGTTATGTGAATTAGGGCGTGTCTTCCTTTCTTCATGTAATTCATATATGTAGGGAAGCTAACTTAACGTCTTCCTCTTCATGAATGTCTATCTCACATACGATTTATTGATCCATGTTGAATTTCTATTGGTATCTAGATGCACTTCATTGACATATTTTTAATTGATATCAATGTTTTGATGTTTAACCCTTTATTGGTTCTTGATTTAGAACAAAAGGGGGAGAATAATTTATTTTTATAATTTTACCCCTTTATTGATGATTGACAAAAAGGGGGAGAAGAATTTGGCTTTTGGCTTTTATATGCATGTATTTGTTTTTAATAAGTTTTATTAAGAATGTGTTGTTTATGTTATTGGTATCTAGAGCTTAGAGTTTGTCTTACTTTATTGGTATCTAGAGCTATAACATGTTTATATTGTTTAATATTTTTTATTTTATTTATGCATGAGTTAAGGGGGAGCTTCTTTGAAGCTTAACTTTAATCCATGCATATATAACTCCATGAGTTTTGTCATCATCAAAAAGGGGGAGATTGTTGGCCCAATGGCCTTCCACTCTAGTTTTGATGATGATCAACTCATGTAGTTATATTTACTAATATTCTTGTGTTTCTAAGTTTCAGATCATTAGCAGGATATTAGTGTTGGTGATTAGCTTCAACAAGGTGTTTGGAAGCTTATCATGGTGATTCCGGTGCCAAAGCTTAAAGATCATACCTTTGCACTCGGTGGATCGCGTTTGGGAGCAAGTCTACTTGAAGATGGAGATCATCAAGAGAAGACTTAGGTATCCTAGTTTAGTTTAGTGTGTTTTAGATCCATTTGTAAAGCTTAGTTTAGTTGATATGCTCAAGTGCACAAACACACACGTTTTATGTTTTAATGTGTGATTTTATGAATAGTTGGATCAAAACAAGTTTTCATGATTTATATGTATAGTAGATGTTTTCTAGTTATACATACATGCTTAACTTATAGACAAACTTATTTTGACATTCCTATTCATGTTTTGGAAAAATCTAGTTTGATAAAAATACAAGTTTTATTTATGATAAAATTGGCAGGACACTAAAATGAATTGATATGATTGATATATGTCTTGAAATTTTTATCACAAGTTTAGTTTTCAAGTAAAATGATAAAACATATTTTTGTGGATTTTTTAGAAGTGTTAAAAGATTTTTTACAAATTTTCTATCTCAAAAATCTGCCCAGAAAAACTGTATTTCAGGCAGACCGGTCGACCGGGACAGTCGACCGGCTGCTGTGTCCGGATATGCACAGGCTGTGCATGTCCGTCGGTCGACCGGGTCACGGACCCAGTCGACCGATATAGAGAGTCTGCTCTCTGTATCTTTTCGGTCGACTGGGTCGGTCGACCGATAGAAGGAAACTGTGTTTCCTCCTTGTTGGTCGGTCGACTGGCAGTCGACCGAAGCCCCAACGGTCATATTTTCGACCGTTGCCGGTCGACCGGGCCGGTCGACCGGTGGCTGTCAGAATTGCCACATCAGCCTAACGGCTAGTTTTCTGGTTTGGCCTATATATACCCTATTCATTTGGGATTTTGGCTAAGGTTTTTAAGAGAAAAATTTCTGGTTTTCAGCAGAGTTTAAAAGAGCTTTAAAAAGGATTTTTAGTGCTTTTAACTTCTCATCTTTATTGATTTGGGTTTTGAAAAATCAAAGAAATTGGAATTTGGGATTTTTGTATTGGCATTCATTCTCTATCTTTTACAAGAAATTTCCCAAGTGTTTTTCTTTGTTGCTTGTTTTCCAAAACACCTAGTTTCCACACTTGAGCTATCTTCTATCCTAAACTATTAGGATCTTTGTTTTTGTGGAAAAGAAAGAAAAGAGAAAAAAAAAAAAGAGTTTGTGGTTTTGGAACCACTTGTTGTAAACACCCTTTTATTTGTGAATCCCTCTTCGGTAGAGGTGATCGGGTGATTGGTTTGTGAGCCTCTTAAGGAGAGGCATTTGTTGTGGTTGGCTACGGGCCGTATCCCTCTTCGGTAGAGGTGGATTGTGTGTTGTATTGCCTCGGTGGCATTGTAAGTTGAGAGAGGAGTTAGGGGCTCCTATAGTGGATTAGAAATCCTACACGGTGGTGTAGGCGGGGATGTAGAGCTAGGGGCTCGAACCTCGAAACACATCTTGGTCTTTGCGTTTGATCCAATTTCTCTCAACTCTATTCTTTTTACATTTGTGCAAGCATCATCCATTCATATCATCATATATACTTGCTTGTGTTTTGAGCATTGTTTCATATTGCCTTGCATATATTTCTATTGCTATTCATCTATACTTGCTTGGCTTAATTGTGTGCATTGTATTGCTATATCCTTAATTGCTTGGATTGCTTGTGTGTGTGTGCCTAACTTATACTCATCCAACAAGAGCTTCACATAGCACCTCAACCCATTTTAAGGGGAATCAAGAGGAGTTAGTTCAGAGCCTCGCAAGGGGAATTCGGCTACACTTGTTGAATTGTATTTGTTTGTCCAACACTTGCATTAGCTTCCGCTTTTAGAGCATTAGAGTTTGCATTTAGCCTTAGATTAGCATTTACACCTATTCACCCCCCCTCTAGGTGTACTTTCAACAACCTCTACAACTCCTCAAATATAAGGGGTGGAACACTTGTGATCACTTCTTTTGATCACAAAAAAAAACTCTCATAACAAAGATCCTAGAGGATGAATATAGCAATGGAAAGCTCAAACTTGTGTGAGAAAAACTAGATAGATGTTGTGGTGAAAAACTCAAGAAATTTCTTTTGAAAACTCAAGAAAAACACTCTTGAAAAGCTCTCTTTTTGATATGGAAGTTTAGCCCAAAAATTTTTTGAAAAACTTCTGTAGAAGATAGAAAAAACTTGCTCCAAAACACCTCTCAAAATCTTGTGTAAAACTCACCCAAAAACTTCATATTTATAGGCCAAGTAAAACTAGCCAGAATGCCTATCAGTCGACTGCCCGGTCGATTGACCAACGTTCAAATTTCTGACCATTGGAGTTTGGCGGTAGACCGGGCGGTCGACTGACCTCAGATCAAGACTGTGCAATAGGTCAAATTTGAGCATAGTTTTAAGGCCTAAAACGTTAGACTTTGGAACAAGCATATAGGATGGATTTGTATATCTTGAAGTCTTCTTTCTAAAGAAACTTACATCAAATCAATATCATTTTGGAGTAGAGTGTTATCAATAAAATATCAAAAGGTGTCAAACAAGAAATTGTAAACTGCTTTAAGAACAAGAACAGACTTCAACCTAATATTTGAAATAATTAACATTTCAATCAGAAAATGATTATTGAATAAGAAATATAGCCCTAAAAGTTATTTTTGAAATGCAATTTAAATAATTTTGATTGAATATAAGAATAAAAAGTTATTACTAGAAAGTTACAAGGGTGTCAAGTAGTTCAGCAGAAGGGTCGGCCGCCCGGTCGACCGAGAAAACCCTAGAGCTCTACAAACTCAGTCGGTCGACTGGTCGGTCGGCCGATCTCTGCTGCGATCGATCGGTCAACTGAGCTCAAGTCACATGGGCTTGTGCACGTTTTGTGCACATCGGTCGACCGCTCGGTCGATCGGCTCAGCCTTTGGTCGACTAGTCGATCGACCGCAAGCAGCACAAAAAAAGTTTTAACAACTTTTTAAAATACATCTTAAATTTCATAAAATCTCCATAAAATTCACAAAAATAAGTTCATTGAAATACTTTGAAGTACAAATATGTGTGATAAAAAATAACACATATTACAAACATGTGAACTATTTTTTAGGCATAGAATTTAAAGCTTAAAACAAAAACCATATTTTTTGAAAATTAAACTTTTGAGTGTGTGTATAAGCTTGAGCAATCCACAACTGATCTATCCTGTAAATTTTATCCTAAAATAAAATCTTAAAACTTATAAAATTAAGCTCAAGTCTTGAAAATCTTCTTCTCTATCTTGACTTGTCCAAAACTTTGATCCATGAGTTAGACTCCACTTGAGTACTAGATGCGATCTTGATGCGTGAGCTCTAAAATCAACATGTGCTAACTTCAAAACTTGACTTCGAACCTTTTGTTGAAACTAAACACCGACTAAAGACTAAAATCTTGATTAAATATCTGAAACTAAATAGACACAAGATCATTAGTACTATAACTGCATGAGTTAACCATCATCAAAACTAGAGTGATGGGCCTTTGGGCCAACAAAATTACATTAAAATCATCAAATTATCTCAAAAGCATCAAATTACCTCAAAACTATTTTTTTTTCTAATTTCTGAGTTTCCCGTCCACTTTTGACTATTTTTGTCGTTGAAAAATGTGTTCAACGGCTTAAATTTCTATCCACTTTTATCTATTTTTGTCCACTTATTGAAAAATTTATCCACTATATTCAATCTTTGTCCATCCAACTGTGAATTTATCTACAAATAGAGTAAAATTCATCACAAATCACAAATTTATCACTCATCCTCAAAAATCATCTGCAAAATTAACTCAAAATCATAAATTACCTAAAAGTCATGAGCTAAATTACATCAAAATCATTAAATTATCTAAAAAACATCAAATTACCTCAAAATCAATTTTTTTCCAATTTTTGAATGTCCCGTCCACCTTTGACTATTTCTCTCTACGTATTGTAATTTTTCCATCTGCTTAAATTTCTGTCCACTTTTTTTATTACTGCCCACTTATTGAAATTTTTGCCTACTATATTCAAGTTCTATCTATCAAACAGTGAATTTGTCTACAAATAGATAAATTTTATCACAAATCACAAATTTATTACAATTTTATCGCATCCTAAAAAATCATCAGCAAAATTGCCCCAAAATCACAAATAACCCAAAATTTCTTGAGCAAAATTACATCAAAAGCATCAAATTACCTCAAAATTATCGCAAAATCCAAAACAAATTGCCTCAAAATTTCAAACTTACATTAAATCACAAAATTACAACAAAAAAAAAATCTGTCTGCATAAATTTATGTTCCAAAAAATCCCAAAATTACACAAAAAGTCTTTGTTATTAAAATTACAAAAAAATCTCAGAATTAAACAAAAATCCACATAATTACAAAAAAAAAAAAACTTTGTCCCAAAATCTTCCAATTGAGCATTCGAGAATCTTTGTCCCAAAAATCCCAAAATTGCAAAAATCCCAAACCAATTTCAACGACAAATTTTTCAAAATCTCAAAACTCAAAATCTCAACCCTCAAATCAAAATCTCAAAAATCCTAAAACCTCAGAATCTCTGGTGTTGGCCCAAGGGTAGAATCACTCTTTATTTTAATAATTCTAAAACTCATTAAGTTTAATGTTACTAATCAAGTTCAAGTGTTTTAAAAATACAGGTTTTCAAGAGTTGTGATTTAAGAGTTATTACATTAATATTGATTAAAATTTTGGAGTCAAACTCAAGAAGTCAAATTTGGAGAGGTGTACTTGAAGATTATGTTAACTCTTAAAGAATTGTAAGATATCTAAATTGTTTAAAGTTTAGAGTAGTAGAGTGCACTCAAGGAATTGCTTTCGCGCGCACACACTAAAAAAGATTTTTCAAATCAATTTTATAATTTTTAAATAAAGTTTAGTGTTTTAAAACTTTTGAAATATCTATATAGATATACATGAAAAACAAATTTTTTATATATGAATTATTTTAAGACAAATGAATTTAAAACTATATCTTAATTAAATACATATATTATATTTTATTTTTACAAATAATTTATACATGTTTTAAAGATTTTACAAAAGAATTTTAAAAGGAAACAAAATCAGTTTTTGGGCTCTAGCCGGTGGATTGCACAGTTGACCGCACAGCAGAGTAAAGGATCTGTCGGTCGATCGCCCGGTCGACCGAACATGCGCAGTCTTTGACTCTGAGCTCGATCGACCACAGGCTCAGCCCATTTTGAGCAGGTCCAGGACGGTCGATCGCATAGTCGACCACTAGCCTTGAGTTCAACAGAACTCATGCGGGCTGGTCGACCGTATAGGCGACCAACTGCACTGAGCTCAACTCTAAGCTCAAAACACTGCTTTGGCCCAGTCGACCGATGGCAACGGCTATTTTCTTTAGCTATTGTCGGTCTACCGCCAAGCAATTTGCTTGGCTATTTTTCTATTTAAATATTTTTGGATTTATTTCCAATAGATATACTTTAGTTTTAAATGCTTTTAACATGTTTAGATTGACTGGATTTACTGAGTAACGATCTTACTCCATTCTCCTATAAATAGGAGTCATTAGAGTGGATCATATACATCAAGCTTTACATGTTTTCATATCTTGTGCAAGTTTTGAGCTTTCAACATCCCAGTTCTTCTGTACTTCTCTCACACACTTCTTAAGCTTTCAAATATCTAAACTGAGCTACAGAAATAGTGTATTGAGAGTGTTTGTGATCTTGTGAAGGTCACTAAGTCTAATAATACTTTTTCTTCTTTGAGAGTTCATCTTGGAAAGAGGGTTGTTAGTTGTGGCTCCGGATCTTTTGGGATCGAGTTCAATTGTAATCAGCTTGATTATAGTGGAATCCTTCATTGTCGTGAAAGTGAGAATGTAGAACAAGTTGTTTAAACCTTGATAACAAGTTCTTATGTTTGTAATTGGCTTGCGTTTAATCTCTCTAATGATTTCTTTCATTACTTGCATTGTTATATATGTTGCTCCATTATACTTATGCTAACTTGAGTTTATTTATTTGTTTGTTCTCTCGTTAATCAAGAAAGCAATTGTACACATCAACTTTTAATTAAGAATAATCCTGAGGAGAAGTTCAGAGCTCTTCACGAGGTATACAGCTTCATTTCTGGATTATCGATTTTGTTTAGTTTTATATAATTATTTATTTTAGCGATTAGGTTAGCACATCACCTATTCACCCCCCTCTAGGTGATTTCACCTCGCCGGTCTTGGTAGTGGCCTCCGATTTTGGTGTGACCCGACCGTAGATCGGTAAGCTCAGAGATGGGTTGTCCCGGCAAGCTTAGAGGTTGGCAAGGTCATAAATCAGCGAGCTCGCTGGAAGCTCACTGCAGAGCTCGAAGCTCGAAGGTTTTGGTGAACGCCGCCAGGAAGAAGTCAATGGGCTCGTTGGGGGAGTCAAGACAGAGTTCGAGCAGTGGATCTCGAAGGCGGATATCGCCACCGAGGGTGATCTCGGGCTGGATCTCGCCACCGACGGAGGAGAGGCCGCGATCCGCCTGGCCGAGATCTCCTTTCTTCTTCCTCAGTTCTTCCTCTTCTTCCCCCTCCCCTCTCTCTCTCTCTCTCTCTCTCTCTCTCTCTCTCTCTCTATATATATATATATATATATATATATATATATATATATATATATATATATAGGGCTTACTGTACCTCAGCCCGCGGGCTGAGAGAGTTTTCTCAGCCTGCGGGCGTGGCAACATCACCGCCCCACATCTGTATTAATTTTGGCGGGCAAAATCCTGTAAAATCCCGCCCAATTTAATGCCAGTCACCTCAACATTGTAATTTCCAAAAATACCCTCCCTCACAACTTTTTACCGACCTTGGTAGCAGTCCTCAGAAAAAGACTGCGACCTTGGTAGCAGACCTTGGTAGCAGTCCTCAGAAAAAGACTGCGACTTTGGTAGCAGTCCTCAGAAAAAGACTGCGACCATGGTAGCAGTCCTTAGAAAAGACTGTGGTAGCAGACCTTGGTAGCAGTCCTCAGAAAAAGACTGCGACCTTGGTAGCAGTCCTCAGAAAAAGACTGCGACCATGGTAGCAGTCCTTAGAAAAGACTGTGACCGTGGTAGCAGTTCTCATAAAAACACTGCGACCATGATAGCAGTCCTCAGAAAAAGACTGCGACCTTGGTAGCAGTCCTCAGAAAAAGACTGCGACCTTGGTAGCAGTCCTTAGAAAAGACTGCGACCGTGGTAGCAGTTCTCATATAAATACTGCGACCTTGGTAGCAGTCCTCAGAAAAAGACTGCGACCTTGATAGCAGTCCTTAGAAAAGACTGCGACCGTGGTAGCAGTTCTCATAAGTACTGCGACTATATTAAAAATCATTAAATATCAAATCAGATAAAAAAAATTAAAGAAGCAGCATTCACTGTCTTTTACCGAAAAAGTAGTTTTTCATAAGGGGTATTTGGTAATTTAACTTCTTTCGATAAGCGGGCCGCAAGTTAGTGGGGTGCAAAATTGAGCCACGTCAGCGCAGGCTGAGGGAGTTCTCTCAGCCCGCTGGCTGATATACATTTTTCTCATATATATATATATATATATATATATATATATATATATATATATATATATATATATATATATATATTGTACGCAGAGAGGACAGATTTGTCAACAAGGGCATTTTGGACATTCAAACATCCACTGCATATAACTGATGCACACAGGCACCCAAAAACATAAATACTGATATTGAAAACCTTCTTAGCAAACTCGCAAACTTCAAATTCTTTTTGGCACTTCAAACTATTATTGAGCCCTGGAAGCAATTTTCCCTTCATTAAATCTACTCTTAGTAGTCATTACAACAAAATTGGAGTTTTTTGCGGTTATTATCTTCAATAAGAAAAAGACAGAAAAATATTAAGAAAACAAACAGTAGATTAGATATGCAAGTGGATTATTGAGTCCAAACCAGTCTAAAATATTTTTAAGTCCATACCAAACGCAAGTGTCATTGTAACACAGTAATAAAATCTCTTTGCAGTGACAAAAAGTCTGAAGTTCAAATTCCACCTGCACCTAGCACAGCCTATATTTCCGGGAGAAAACGTCTATACCAGACCAAAATATTCATAATTTCGAAGTACTGAGAAGATGAAAAAAGAATTATGACATGTTAGAATGGGTCTCACCCTCTTCCTCTTCCTCTACTGGGGTGTGGAAACACTGAACTATCAACTGAGGTTAGGTCCCAAAGCAAGAGAATTTGCCAAAGCAAGAAAGAAAAAAGTGCCATGATGCCAACCTGATCCTGATTTGTTATATTGGGTGGAACTTGGAACAATATCTCTTGAGAAAGATGTTTTTTGGGCTTTGGCCTTGGCTTAGGTCAACCCCACACACACACACACACACACACACATTTTCCTTCCACCAAACTAATATCAGTTATCTCACTTCCCTAATGTAGCAGTAATGATGCTGCAGGCTTGAGGGAGCATATGCCTTTGTGTGTAGGCACATATAATATATATATATATATTACTGAGCAAACACTCAAAGCAAAGCAACGGAGGGAAAAGCAAAAGCATAGGCATTCCCAGATGGTTAGCCTAGCTCGTGGGCTACACTGCTAAAGAAATGGGCACAACATGTGGGGGGTTCTTAGTTAAAGTGGGTTTTTCTTCTAAGGAATAGGTGAGGTGATAGATTTGACACGAGTAACGATAATCAAATTAGTGGTCCACAAATCTCTAATTTCTGCTAGTTGGTATCATCTAGAGAGAGAGAAAAAAAATAAGAGAACGTACAAATGACAATTTCTCTTATTTATTTATTTTTTCTCCTCCAGCCAATAAAAACTCAGGGTTTGTAGGCCACTGATCTAATTAACATTATTGTTTTAAAAGAGAAATAAAAAGAGAATTCACATGGAATATGTTAATTGTTAATTTGGTACGAGCAATGATATTGAGATCAGTGGTCTATAAATTGTTGTCAAGTAACATTATCTAACTAGAAATAACTAGAAGGGGTATAGTGATGATGATGATGGTGGGAGGTTGGGTTGGGGTTGTGAAGATTTTATTGATTGAAATGGACCTCACATGTGTGCACGAGGTGTGAGTTTTGCTAGCTAGAGTGACTCCCTACACAAAAAGGGCTGTGGCACATTACAATCATAGACGTGGGGACTAGGAAACCCCCATTAACCATTTAAAAAAAAAAAAAAAAAGAAACAAAGAAACAAGAGAAAAAAGAACTGTGGGGGACTATCGTTCATAGCCCGCCCATTCAAATAGAGAGAGGGTTTGTACTTTAGCTTCTCGAACCACACCACCACCACTCAAAAAAAATTTACCCCACGCTTCCCTCTTTCTCCTCTAAAGATTCCTCATCCTACATAAAAAGGCCCCTCCCAACTTTCCAAAATGCAACAAAGGCATCAATTCTAACACAAACATGGAGTCTCTCTCAATCTTCCTCATGGTGCTCCTCACCATCCTGCTCCCACTACTAATGTTCTTCCTCTCTCAGAGTGCAAAGACACGAAGATTATCGAAGGCGCGCGCCCGGACGCTCCCTCGGGGCTCCTCCGGCTGGCCCTTCTTCGGCGAGACCCTCGACTTCATCTCTTGCTCCTTCTCCCCGTGCCCGGAGAGCTTCATGAACAAGCGTCGCCGCCTGTAAGTAGTTGGTCAAAGTATTACGACTGGTTGTCAACCTGACTGATTGTCTGACAACAATATTTTGTTTTTTACACAGGTACGGAAACGTGTTCAGGTCGCACCTTTTCGGTAGCCCGACGATCGTTTCCACGGACGCGGAGTTCAGCAGAACGGTGTTGCAGAGCGACGCGAGGGCGTTCGTGCCGTGGTACCCGAAATCGCTGACGGAGTTGATGGGCAAGTCCTCCATCTTGCTCATCAATGGGAGCCTGCAGAAGCGGGTCCATGGGCTCATCGGGGCCTTCTTCAAGTCCCCAGAGCTCAAGGCCCAGATCACCGCCGACATGCGGCGGCACGTGCGGCGGTCCATGGGGCGGTGGCACGATGGGCAGCTCATCCACATCCAAGATGAGTCCAAACAAGTTAGTAATCTCTCTCTCTCTCTCTCTCTCTCTCTCTCTCTCTCGCTCGCGCTCGTCTAGACTGTGTGCACACGTGCGAGTCTCTGATACTACTGAGGGATATGGGGGAGGGAATTAATGAGGAATGGTAGCTTTCAAGCATTAACTGTTTCTGGCTTTTGCTCAAGAGTACACGAGCACCAAGAGTTTCTGAGCTTTTTTTGGTCACTTGGCCCCCAACATCCAAAATCTCCACACGGTCACTCACACGTGAATCCCTTTCTCAACGTCTCATCCAGATTGTGTTCCAAATCCTAGTGAAAGTGCTGATTGGATTGGAGCCCGGAGTGGAAATGGACTTACTCAAGCGCCACTTCCAGGAATTCATTGCTGGCCTCATTTCCCTGCCCGTGAAGTTACCGGGCAGCAGGCTTTACAGGTCACTGCAGGCAAGTCTGTTTATTATAAAATAAAGAATCACAATCGTCCACAAAATAATAAAACATATATAAATAAACGTAACTCCGTTCACGTTGCAGGCAAAAAAGAGCATGGTCAGACTAGTCGAAAAGATCATCCGTGAGAAGAGGAAGGACAATAATAAAACCCTCGCTCGCGATGTCATTGATGTGCTTATCAATGACGCGAGCGATTGGATGACCGATGATCTGATATCTGACAACATGATTGATCTCATGATTCCAGGGGAGGACTCGGTGCCGGTCCTCGTCACGCTGGCGATCAAGTACCTCAGCGACTGCCCTCTCGCTCTCCGACACTTGGAGGTATGTTACCAAACATGTCTACGTATTGTTTTATTATAATTGAGTAGTATACACAAGTACACCTATGAGAACATGCAATGTATGAGATGTGTGAGGTGATGTGGGAAGCCAATGCACCAAACAAGATGCCAATTTGGTTTATTCCACCCACTTCTATCGAGTTACTTGCTGATGACGCAGGGATTTGGGGGGAGGTCGCTTTTGTTGCGTTGGCCTTATCTTGCAGAAAGTATAATGAGAATACAAAAATAGATCAATCAAATTCCAAAGCAAACTTAAATTGATAATCTTTTAGTATCCTAGAATAGTTTATCATGAGTCCAGCTTGTTCTTTATCTTGAGAAACTGGGGAAATGTAGGTCTAACTAATATGTGCTAGAGAATCGGCCTCGTTTGTCATTATCAAGTGATGAGATGATAGGTAGATGTTTATAGTTTATAATTAGTATATCTCTCGGTGAATTGTAATCAGTCACATTTTTCACTATCAAGTAGTCAGATGATAGTTATACGTTTATAGTTAGTATATCGCTCGGTGAATTAGAGTCAGCTCCATTTGCCACTATCAAGTGGTCAGATGATTGTTAGATGTTTATAGTTTATAGTGAATATATCTCTTTGTGAATTGCGCTTATAGTTTTTTTTTGTTTCCTGAGATAAAATCGGAAGGCAAAATCTCTCAGCGTTTCATTAATAAAAACTTAACGAAACATAAAAAGAAGGGCACAAATATGTATGAAATACTCATACATAATCTAACCCTTAAAAAAACGAATAAATGTTGTACAAGACCATGTTCTTTCCTCAGTTCATCATCCTTGGACGTGGCGCACTCACCTGGCTAGTTATCAAGTTTAAAAATTCGAAATTACTGAAGCAAAAGAACGCTTCAAAATCACCAAGCTACCCCGTCTTTGCTTAGTTAACAAATCCATCAATCTATTTCGTTCTAATTTCGTCACCTTTTTGACACACCAGCAATGATCTAAATTGAGAATTCTCACATAGTAGAACTCATGTATCATAACCGCATGTTGCACTGAAAGAGAATGTGGACAGCACCATGCAAATTCCACTGAGACACTCGAGATGGTCGAGAATCCTCGTCGACATGACTCGAATGTCTCTTCCCTTCTCCCCAAACAAAATATGAAAGTGTTCCTTTGTAACTTCTACCATGTCTAAGAATGCAAATATCTTCGAATACATGATCAGGATTTGACCAACCCTTGACCAGATTCGACGAAAACTTATTGGGAACCACTACCTCATGTTGAAACCGGCCACGGACGCCGAGAACCGGCCAACCCTTGGCCGGATTTGGCGTTGTCTCGTCGAAAAAACCGGCACGCCAAATCAATCCCGACCACACTTAGCCAGAACTGCCTCCTGTTGTGATTTGCAGAGTCAACAAACAACTCATGTTCAGATCCGACCACTAAACCCCCTAACCATGGATCTAGTACCAGCAAAACAGATCCAGCCATCTCCTGACCGGATCTGAAGGGAAAGCTCGAAGAAATTGGTTTTGGGAGGAGAGGAGTAGGGGAGGAGTGGGGGAAGACCAGAGCTATATAAGCGTCGGCGGCCCCCCTCCCCCCTTGCCGGCCGCCGATCTGAAGTTCGGGGGGTGGGCCAGAGCCAAGTCAATTATGCTTATAGTTTATAGTTAGTATATCACATTCATCATTATTATATAGTAAGATGATAGTTAGGCATTATGGTTCACAGTTAGCATATCTCTTGTGAATTGTAATCAGCCTCATTTGTCACTATCAAGTAGTCAGATGATAGATTAGATGTTTATAGTTTATAATTAGCTTAGCGATACTCTTTCGACATATCCAAGACCAATAACTAAGCAAAAACTTGTGTCAATATTTTTCCTTTCTCATCGTAAAAGAGGGAATATGACTGCTCTGTTTCATTAAAAAAACAATGTAAAGAAACAATAACAAGTCAAGTGAAGTAGAATATCTATAGCAGGAGAACAGAAGCTGCAAAAAATTGACTTTGTGGAATTATGGCCTGCAACTAATCATGCATATTCTTTGCCCATGACATTATTGGTATCTTTGCCATAAATTTTGGCCAATGCTATATTCCCAGCCCCACACACAGTTGAAGGTGGTGTCACCATGAAAGCTCCTCTAAGCAATAAACACAATCATATATGTACATATTGCCCACTTTGATAGAGATTTGAGCTCATGTTACATGTTGACAAAATATACAGGAAGAGAACATGCAGTTGAAGAGGAAGAAATCTCAACTTGGGGAGAGTTTGCACTGCTCAGACTATATGTCCTTGTCATTCACACAAGATGTAAGTCTAATATGTACTAGCTTCAATTTCATTATTGCATGCAATATGTATGTATGTACCAGTATGTACTATTATGTGTAGGAGTTTCTTTTTAACATCTGTTATGATATATTTATAGTTTGACGATAAGTTCAATTTCATTACTTGCATGCAGTATGTATGTGTATGTGTATGTATCTGTATATGTACAATTATGTCTAAGAGTTTCCTTGTTAACGTTTGTTATGACCGATATATAGGTCATAACTGAGACTCTGAGACTAGGGAACATCATCAGTGGCATAATGAGGACCGCGGTGAAGGACATGGAGGTTCGAGGGCACTTCATACCGAAGGGATGGTGCGTGTTCATGTATTTCCGATCAGTCCACCTCGACGAGTCCCACTACGAGGACCCGAACCAGTTCAATCCATGGAGGTGGAAGGTAAAGCTAAGAGACACAACATGCCTCTTCTTTGAACTACACAAGTAGGGGAAGTGGCAAATGTTGTGTTAGTCAACTTCATTGCAAAGCATTGATGCTTCATTTTGAGCTTTTTAGCCCAGTGTTATCTCTTTTGATTGCAGCTGGCTCTTTTTCATTTTGTTTTGTGCAGAACAAGGACACGAGTACATGCAGCTTCACTCCTTTTGGAGGTGGCCAGAGGCTGTGCCCTGGGCTTGATCTGGCCAGGCTGGAAGCTTCCATTTTCCTCCACCACTTGGTCACTGACTTCACGTAAGCATAAAAAACCCAACCAAAAAACTGTTGGCAAATTTATTCTCTTACATGAGTCCCAGCACCGATCTTTTCAGATTCGGTTCATGTGTGTGAGTCGCACACACATATTATAAGAGGGACAATTCTAAAGACTTAAAATTTTTGTAACCCTAAAATCCGACATATTATTTACGTGTCAATGCGAGATCGAGCTTCTTATAACGTGTGTATATGGCTCACACGCATGAGACAAACCGTTTATTTTAAATTTCCCATGAAGTTTAGCACTCACACAGTCATCTTAATATCGAGATAGCATAAGTACATAGATGAATAGTCAAACAACCCGTTGTCGGCGCACGAGCGGGTGCTAAAATAGGTGCAACTTGTGGGTGGGTGTGGACCCATGATTCCCATATGTTTTGACTTTAGGGGTAAAGTGATACGTACGTGCACGTGTTGTACTCTATCGCCACACGTGTGAGAGCCGGACAATAAATGACGCGGCGCCACTAGATCTCTGTCCGTGTCGGCCAGGTCGCGTGTTTACGACGACCATGCTTTGACTTGGATTCTTTTGCCACGTGACTTGTGCTGACATGGCACGTATGATTGCCTTGAGAAATTTTAAGTTCACTTGCCTTCAAAGCACCCAATTTGTACCTCCAATGGAGGTGGACCCGCAGCGGTTGACCGCTCTATAACAGAAGAAGTCACACGTTTCAACACGTACATCTAGAAAATAAATTTTATTCTGTTTTATGTATCTTTATCACCGAAAGCAATCTTATATTTGTCATTTTTATAAAATAAATTTCTCTCTACTTTTCTTGTAGCATATTATTGTACATTTACAATTATACAGGTACTCACTACTCACTATTTTTGTGGTGTTTTTTTGTGAACCACACAGGTGGGTAGCAGAGAGAGATTACGTGGTCAACTTTCCAACTGTAAGGATGAAAGCCAGAATGCCCATCAGGATCACGAGAAGGGGAAAAACTCAACAACATTAAACAAAAAAAAAAAAAAAAGAAAAGAAAAGAAAAGGAAAGGAAAACTTTTGCAAGCTCATTGCATCGTGAATGAATGATTGGACCCAGAGGCCGTGTCCTTCAAGTTCTTTGTACGCACACGCACGTGCGGGTCCAAGGAGGTGACGTCACACAAGAGAGGAGGTGGGTCCCAGCATTCAACACGGTACATGCATGCGCGCAGAGTTTCCACTTGTGTGTACGAGGGGCGCACACGTGCCAGTGAGAGAAGAAGGGAGAAGTTATTAGAGGCTTTTGAGTTTTGACCAAAGATTGAGAGCAAGAAGCCCATGCGACCGCCTCTGCATTGAAGTTTGAGCCTTAGAGAGAAGGCTAATTCTGCTACATTGGGGAGCACACCTATACAAGGCTCACACACAGAGAAAAAGGCAAAAGCAAAGCATTGCTTTCTTCTGTTTCCCCTTTCTCTTCACTTATGGCATGCCACTCTCTCTCTCTCTCTCTCTCTCTCTCTCTCACACACACACACACACATTTTCTAAATCTATATCTTAACTAGAAGTAGGTCATGATGCATGTCAACCTCCACAAGTCTCTTTAACCTTTTAAAGCTTTACTCTCCAGCCTCACTAGCATGTGAGGATGCATGCCAAACTCCACAAAGTCTTTTTAACCTTTCAAAGCTCTCTCTCTCTCTCTCTCTCTCTCTCTCACATGTGATGCATGTCAAGCTCCACAAGTCTTCATAAGTTATAAACATTAAAGCTAACTAGCTTTTAGGCATGTGCAAAGGACGCCCTCGAAGATATTGGGTTAAAGGCTAGTTATTTTTCATGCTAAAGAGATGAGGATTTTTGGGGTCCATGTTCTTTGCAAGTGGAGTGCAGTGTTTGTGGAGAATAAGAAGTTGTGCAAAAGGGGCCTCATAATGTGCTCTTGTATAGGTATCTGCTCATAGGACTGGTCCTGTTTCTTGCCCTCGCCCCCCCACAAACAAATAATGTACAACAATGGCTATTGACAAAACCAAGGATCAGGTCATGAAGACAAAGTATCTATAGACTTGGCTATTTCAGAAACATGTCCTTTTCATTCAAACTCGAGTGTCAGGCTAAAGATGAGCTACAGCATTTAGCATGTCCGAAAACTAAACGATTTTAGGTTTTTCTTTCTTATGCATCAAGTAGCACATAATAAACAGTTGAAAATAACATGTTACTTAAATTTATAGCTCAAGTATGTAAAATAATCATCGATTCAAACACGTAAAAGAAACATTCAAATTAGAAGAAACGGAGACAAACCTGCACAAAGATTGCAAATTTTTGCTGCTCTGATTGTACTCTCCGAAGATTACGTATCAATCACTTCAATCCATATGATAAAACAGTGCTTTTGCTCTGCTACTTCTGCAGTAAAAATAAAAAATTTGAAGGTTAACAGCAGGAAATAAAAACCTGGAGTTGATTACCACATTTACCGTGGAGTTATTGACATCTAGATGCTAGGTCTGAGAAACAGAGCTTTGGGCGTCACATCAATGGATCAGCAGCAACCAACCAAACATTGATCCCGTAGGATTATTGCTGCAAGATATTTATCAAAGTTAGATGGAGGAAGGAAAGGAGATAAAAATGCAGCTCATTTCAAGCATATGAACATAGCCTATGTTACATTTATCCAAAAATTACTAGTAAGAAATCATACCCTGAGATCATTGCAATAACTATGATCAAAACACATTTCATCATTTTTCTCACAAAGATTCCCCTTTTCGGCATCTGGATGAATGCACGAGGCACAAGAATACTAGGCGTCCAAATGGACAGGGCATTGTATATCTTATCTTACAATTTCAAACTTCGAACATAGCCCATCTGTGCTAAATGAATGCACGAGGCACAACAATAATAGGCATCCAAATGGGCAGGGCATTGTATATCATATCTTACAATTTCAAACTTTGAACATAGCCAATCTGTGCTAAATGCCATTACAAGAAACAAAATAAACAAAAGAAAAAGAACAAGGGTTGATAGGGAACATGGAGAATCCTACATAATCTATGCAATATTTACTGAAAGAAACAGTCTGTGTTACATGCTGCATGTACCATATTTGTCTCAAGAACAGGCAGCTGTTCAGTGCTCTTAAGGACAACAATTTGCAACACTTGAACAAATTTTCCCATGCACAGATATGTGGAACAAAATGTCATTATACTTGAAGCTCAGATACCAGGAATATATAAATGGCTCCTAATTTTAAACAAACGATACTTCTGGCACATCCATGAAAGCATTCTCATCTGAAATTCGCGCATCAGCTCCATGAACGGCCAATGCCAAAACCCCTTCCTCGATCACGGAAACCACCATGACCTGTTTGAAATACAACTGTCAGCAATATTACATGGCGATAAATCAATCAAAACTTGAACGATAACAAAAGGCAATAGATCAGCCTAAACTTTTAGCAGAACAAAATCAAAGAATCATGACAGTTCAGCATCAGTTGCAAGGAAACCAGCTATATCAACTGTCGTAAAACGGAATCAACGATGCAAAGTTGGATAAAGGTTTCAATGTTGTGAGTTGGTAAAAAGAGTCAAGTGCTAATGAGACTAACCTCCAGACAGCGGCGGGGGACCTCTGCCCATCAATGCCAGTTCAGGAGTGACCTTCTGCCCAGCTTCTTCCAGAATATTAACAAGATCCTTCGCAAATCTAGCATTGGCCGCAGTGAAGAAAGTGTATGCAATTCCTTTGGCCCCAGCCCGGCCAGTTCGACCAATGCGGTGTACATAATCTTCTAGAGATCCAGGAAAATCGTAGTTGATCACGTATTTTACATCCTTCACATCTGTACAACGAGAAGTGCGAGAAACAATATATGAACAAAGATAGCAGAACACATTGTACAAGCTGTAAATTCTAAGCTGATTCGAATACCTAAACCACGAGCAGCAACATCAGTTGCTGTCATTATGGGACTCTTCCCTGCTTTGAACTCTGAGAGGACCCAATCCCTTTCAGCTTGGCTTTTGTCACCATGAATTGAGAGGGCAGGCCAACCATCAGTTCTTAGCTGCCTTGTGATTTGGTCGCAACCCTTCTTAGTGTCCATAAATATCAATATCCGGCTTCCATCCATTATATCCTCCAGCAGCTTAACCAGTCTGAAGAAGATACTACCCGTTCACATATGTTTACTGGAATACAATCAAGAATAAATCATCCAACATAGGGAATAATATCCTACTTGTTATATTTCTGACTCTCTGACACAATCTCCACACGCTGGTGAATCGCATGATTAGCTTTCAAGTCTATGGAGCCAATAACCACCTGTCATGCAGGAATAGATTTTGTCAGATGGATATAGATGATGGTACAGAACAAACCCAACTGTGCATCGTCATGCTTGATCACATCCACTTACCTTGTATGGATTGTAGAGGAATTGTCTAGCAAGATGTTCAACTTCCTTTGGCCAAGTAGCACTCCAATAAAGAGTTTGCCGATCAGGGCGAATCTACAGAAGCAAATGGAATGAGTAAGAGATAAAAAAGAAAAAAAAAACTCTAGCTAACTGCAACCATAACCATCTTTCCTCAAATCTAATTATGTCTTCAATTATATTCCAAAAAAAAATTATGTCTTCACTTATGTTTCCTATGAAATGGCTACACTTGATGTCACAGCGTTTCCGTACAACCCTTTCTAATGTTATGTGCGTTAAATAATTTCACTGAAAATGCAAAAAGTTAAAACATACTGATTCAAGTGTTTGAAGGCTCATACAAACAGGATATCTGAAGAGTGCCAGCATAGTTTCCAGCTCACTCAAATTTCAACAACAAAATCAATGGAGTACACACAAAACTAGAGATGATGATCAAGCAAGAGATGTATTTTGCATTTAAGAAAACCGAATAATGGATAAATGGATTAGAACTTATGGCATAGGGCTGTTTGTTTCACGTAAACGGCCGTAATTCGTAAATGACTTAAAGTCCAATTATAACTACGGCGTTTGTTTGAACCGTAATTCATAAAAGACTTACGCAACTCAACTATCACTCACTTGCAACCCAATTACCACTCACTTACAGTTAATTTTATGGTCATGCAAATTTGTATTATTTTTATATTAATATTAACTTTTTTAATATTTAGTATTTTTAGTATTTATTTGCAATATTTAAATTTTTTAAATCACCAAATAATTAATTTTGTGGTCAACTTTTTCACTCACGACTTACACATTATGACAACCAAACACCGAAAAACACATTACACTTTCCCACTTACAACTTTATATTACCAACCAAACACCGAAAAACTTACATGCATGTAACTCATTTACAACTGTAAAAGAGTTTATCAATTATGACTTACGAATTACGGCCAATTACGACAACCAAACAGACCCATAATTACAAGGTCATAGCTGATTTTCTCATTTTCTAAACCATCCAACAAATGTTGTTATAGGTGCAGAACAAAAGTTACATCTCATAGCACTTGCATCTACTAGAGAGAATCATGACAACATAACAAACACAAAACTTGGTGTGGCTTAACAAACAATTTGAAGACAACCTAGTGGGAAGGGGTGATAATATGGACAGTCTGATGGCCCAGAAACCCACTCCCAAAAGAAGTCCAGCCAGACAGGAACTTCTCATGATTTGGGTAGAGATACCGCTCAAAATTAGGCCTTCTTTCAATTTAAGGGCCAAAACCCAAGGCCTACCCTACACCCTACCCAGCCCCAGGCGATAGCTCATGTGTGAGACTCGTTCTAGGCTCAATAGTTGAGGCCCAAGAAGCTTCATTTCCTTTTTAAAAAGAATAGCGACTTCCCATACACGAGCAATATAACAACAAATTTGAACTTTTGACCTATCATTTAAATGATATTCCTTCACTAATACACCAAAAAAAATAAAAAAATATTAAAAACCAAATAACCAAGATAAATAAAAAAGCATATAACCCTGTTTGAAATCTCAGTATAAGATTTAGAATTAGTTGTAGGTTTTGTAACAAAATCGATAACATTAGTGGTTTCGTCTCGTCATATCGGCAATATCGGTATTGTCTCAATCATACATGGTTGTGCAGCCAATAATAACAGTATAGAGCTTTGGTATTGTTAAAGCCTGAATGCCTCAAGAGTAGTACGAAGCCAGCAAGGTACAGTTGGGGCTTGGTATTTGTTAGAACAGGCTTACCACAACTTTGGAGTTTTGGTGTAGTAACAAGATTTTAATATGGTGTTAGAGCAACTCAGGTTCAAGTCCCACAAGGCCAAATTAAAAAATGGATTTAAAAAAACGCCGGTGCACAAAAAAAAAAGGCTTCGACCCATTAAAAAAGGGCACTCAACCGACACTGTGTTAGAATATAAATATATTACCCTTCACCCTCACTTTAACTTTGGAGTTTTGGCATAGTGATCAGGACATTAATAATATTGTTAAAAGTCTAGGGATGGGCCAAGCTAAAATTTAATGACCAAAAAGATTTTGGGGGCAGGTAGGATCTTAGGGAGGCCCAACCCATTATCATCCTTACTAGTGACACTTCTTCGCAAATCAATCCTATCAGGGGCAGCAATCATCATCACTAAAAAAACATTTTCAACTTGTGTCATATAACTCCCAACTAGCTTAGCCCAACTCTGAGCACAATCCTAAACACATCTTATTAAACATGACCGCATCAGCAAATTCAGTTTGCCGTCAAATTAGCTTTTAGTTGGTTGAACTATTTTAGCACAATGTACTCATGCATCACATTATCTGTGACTTAACACATTGTACTCATCCATCAATCATAGACTTGCTCCTTTAATGATCATGCATCACCTATGCTTCATCAATTTAACTGCATAGCATTCAAAATGCATACACAAACTGATTTCTCTCATTGACTATGATTGCAATAGATTTCTTATGTTGTTGACAAAAATTCGAAATTAAGATCTATATAAACAGAAAGTTCAAGTTAGGTTCTACATAAATATGAGCCGAGAAAAGGGGGGAATGTGAAATAATTACCAAGGGAAGCAAAGAACCTCTTTACTTGAGAAGCTTTAGGGAGACAATATAGGAATGCTACCTACAGCTAGGTAACCCCCACACACACACCCCCACCGCCACCCCCGTCCCCAACAAAGGAAAGGGAAAAAGAGAAAGATACCATAAAATGAAAAGCAATGCCACCTACCCACAACATAAAATAAAAAGAGAATACCAAACCACAAATTTAAAAAAAAAGAATAAAAGATAGGACGGAAAGATGATAGGAGGGAAAGAAGAAGAGGGAAACACAAAGGGGCACAATTTTCTTTCTTCTAAAGTCAACATGCACCAAACAAGTTTTCCTAAAGCTAAACTAATAGTTGAATGACGTTACACAAGATATGGATATGGGTACGGTCTACTAAACGATTTTTGGATTTTTGGATATTGACACGAACATTGTCTCACATTTTTTTGATATGAATCCCGA
Organism: Agave tequilana; assembly: GCA_038442645.1. Taxonomy (NCBI): domain Eukaryota; kingdom Viridiplantae; phylum Streptophyta; class Magnoliopsida; order Asparagales; family Asparagaceae; genus Agave; species Agave tequilana. Next base: position 19,010 of record JAVJIF010012112.1, on the reverse strand, counting down.
TGTAGATATGAATGTTATCTATATGTAACTTAAATGTCCTTCACTAAGCTTTTAGAATAAGGAAGTGATGTGAAACGTGAGTGAGTGATCGAAAATCAACGATAATGTTACTCAATTCACGCTTCACCAACAAGTTACGATAGTTGGGTAGGAAAATAAATTAAAACTAGTAGTGTTGAACTGATGGATTTAACAAACAGTCACACGCATAATTCAGACCATTCTAGGTTCAATTAAATCAAACACACTACTTAGTTATAAACGCAATAGTCCTACTCACAGTATCAAAGATCGGCAAATTACGGGTTATCAGATTCTCACAATTCACGATATTATAGTGGACATCAGAAAATAATGATAATATTCTACAGACAAAATTATATGATTTAACCCGATAAATAATCTGATTATAGAAATTGAAACTTACCTACTGAGAAGCTAATGTTCTCATGTATCCACTGTTGTTGTCACAGTTCAAAGACTCGGCCGAGTCGGAGACGAGTTGGCCGAGTTGTATCCGTCTCGGCCTGCTCCGAGACGAGTCCGAGTCACGAGTCGGTCGACTCAACTCAGAGGAGATTGACTCGGTCGAAAATCGGAGTTGACTCGGCTGACTCGGCATTATGATGCTGATTTTGTGCCTCATCGCAATTCAATGTGGAAATAACTATATTAGCATGTATTTATGAATGTAGTTTGTGCAATTTACTATATTGTACATGTATTTTGATATGCTTATACCGACGACGCGTGTATTTATTCTTTCGCTTTATGTTTAGCGTGCTAGGTGATATATTTTGAACATGTGATACATGAATGTAGATGTCTACATTTTTTAAAGATTTGTCGTAATTTTTTCAGAATTTTTTGAGCTTTCTATGTAGCATTTTGCGCGTATCACCCGATACCGATCCGAGACGCCGAGACTGATCCGTCTCAGTGCCCACTGAGTCGGCGGCCGAGACCGCGACTGTGAACCATGGTTGTTGTTGATCTCATATTGCTGAACTACTGATCCACTATTTGATATGTTATCTGATGTTGTTTGTTGTCGTTGTTGTTGTGATTGCAGTTGAAGACAGATGGCCACCAATTGGTTGGTCTACACAACCTGCAGCAGCCAAGGACTACTGCAGAGTCTTGTAGTTATCAAAAAGGCAGTGCAGTTAATGTTGTTATGGTAGGCAAGTCTGCGCCACCAGCAGAAGCAATAAGTGAAGAACGGAGGGGATTACTGACTGGACTACAGCAACAGCGGCAGCAAACAGGCAACCACGATAGCAGTTGACTGAGTGGAAGGTTGGCGACTGTTGTTGCGCAGCACTGCAACACACGGGGAAGGAGTAGCATAGTCGGTGAACGGCTGAGGCGCAGGCACAGATAAGAAGGGCCCTGGTCGGCACAGATGCTATAAAGAACTGGCAGTCAAGGCAGCAGCAGTGGTCGAAGGAGACCGCCGCGGCTGACAGACGGATCTGCAGCAGTTAATGAGGAAGGAGGCGGGACAGTTGGCTGTGTGGAGCAACCGCAGAAGATGAGGTTGCATAGGAAAGGACGAGGGGGAGAACAGTCAGGAGAGAAGCTCGCGGAGGAGAAGGTAGCCGTTGTGACTGGTGGCGTGGATCTGGCTCACGCAAAGGCGCAAGCAGGCCTGAACTTGAGCACAGAGACATGGCGAGAGGTGGACTCGCCGGCGCGAGTGGTGGCGAATATGTGCGAGAGGCGAAGTCGATAGTTTAGTGTGGCTGTCGAGAGAGGGTGGGTGTTGTTGGGTTCGGTAAGAGATGGAAGAGAAGAGAGAGAATTTACAGAGGAGAGAAAGAGAAGAAAAGAAATGACATGACTTTGTAATTTTTTTAGTTGGTTTTTTTGTGTGTGTGGGATTTTGTAAGAGAGAGATTAAGAAAGACGAGAGGTTAATTTTCTAGGGTTCTGAATTGGAGATTGAATTAGGATTAGGGTTTGAGAAAAGGGGAAGAGAATAACTAGGTTAGAATTTCACACCAAAACCAGTTTTAAAATGGGCTTCACACTCCAATTCAATAAAAGGAAGTTTTCATTTTTAGAAAAATTTCCAAATTTCATTGATCAAAATTCATTATTCAATTTATTTGACTCATGCCTATATATAAACTTACAAAATTATGACTTTTTTCTCACAACGGATGTGGCATTAAAAAAGAGAGAAAACAACACTAATAAAATAAAGAGAATACAGACTCCGACTCGGCATGAAATGAAAATACAAACTATGACTCAATACTGGAATCATATAGAACGTGTGTATTCTCTAATGATGATATACGCGCCACGGTCGCTTCTCGATGTCCACTTCAGGAAGACATAAATAACTTTACATTGCAAAGTACAGAAATAATTTTCTACTAATTGAAAAATGAAAATATGTCGATCTACTAAAAACCTTTTTGTACGTGGTGTTTGAGATGGGTGTGTTTTATAGTATGTTAAAGTATGAAAGATGTTCAAAGTCCAAAATGGAACAAGTATTTGAATTCTTTAAATGATTACTTGAGAGAAAATTTGCATGACCCAACAATACTGACCCTTCATACTATTTTTTAAAGATTGCTATACTAAAATAGGTGAAAATTAATAAATGAAACTAAAATGGACATAAGCGACCTTCAATTTTCAGTGCCTTTTATTATATAACCGCGGAGTCATACCTGTATTTATGACCTATTTCAAAGATAATATAGTAACCCCCCATATGCTAAAAACTTATCAAATGGTTGATTGAACAATTAAGAGAAAGGTGTCCTTAAACAACACAATGGACAATACAAGAGTTCCCTCCCTTAGCTCCTAGTTGGCGTGTATCAAAAGGCCAAAAGGCCTGGTGGTGGTGTGATAAGGCAGCAAGTCAACTGAGTGCAGACATAAATGAATGTTTTTAAATAGTTGAGGGGGTTAATTGTTTATTCCAAAACCAGGCATAAATCAATGATTTTTTACCCTTGTATTTATACTTGTTTGTAGTTCATAATTAGTACTTGCATCTAATTTACTAATATCTGCACAGCATTTAGTTCACGTTCATTTTATCTGCATCAAATTAGTAAACCATTCAAACACCATTATTATCCATGTCTGATCAATCATACCGCTTTTATGTGCACGTCCAATCTCCTAGTATCCTTTTATGCACACTATCATCCATATATCTGGTTTTCATCATGCCCATTTTGCGCCCATGCCCAATGAATATCAGTATTTGAGCTCTATCGCATCCTTTTCATACTCATTGCATTGGATATGTAATCACATTTGGTCTCTCATGTTTTTGTATTGTATTTGCTTCCAATTTATCAAAACATGGGTATTAGTTTTCATTTCCTAGCTATATGAGTATTCATGTTCATATTCTGATTGAATATGAAAATGAATATGAACATGCTAATGTCCATAACCAAATTGCATCAAACATGAATGCAACTGTACACACAGCATCTTGTATGCATAAAGCACAACCAACACAACCATAGATTTATAGTTTCTTGAGCAAGTGGACACTAATACCCCACAAAGCATTGTTGAATATTAAAAACTAAGTAAATGCTATAAATTGTAGGCATAATTCATAAATACTGCTGCAAGAAAGATATGGGAAAGCAACAACCATAGTTTTGAATGTGAAAGGTGATGCTAAGGCGACAAGGCCTTCTATTGCCTGAGGTAAGACGTGCCAAAAAAGGCGACAGCTTAAGCAAAAAAGGCAACAATATTTATAACTACTTGTGTATGTGTGTACACACAACTAATTTGTGTCAGATATATAGAGTATAGACTATAGACAAGAACAACTAGAATAAAACATGAAGCTATGAACACAAATAATGTTATAAACATACATGACATAAGTAATAAATCACAATTAAAATCACATAGTAGGATATCAGTAAGTAGAACATTCAAACAAATGAAGAACACATCTAGAATCTAAAGTTCACTAATTTCACATGTCATAAAAAGAAATTATTCAAAATGCAATGCTTATTCATCTCAAACATCTCATAAAGATAAAAAAACAACAAAACAAATGATCCAATTAAAATTTTTCAAACATGATCGGTTTCTATTCCCAAACAAAAGAAGCATTGATGGTGCAGATTTTCAAATTTTCTTTACAGATTTACACTGAAAAAAATAAAGAAAAAGAAAAACTTCAAAATCTATTATGAACTAAGTACTTAGTTTAAAAAAAAGAATGAATTGGGGCATTTACCATTTAAGTAATTAAAAGATTCAAATTCAATTCAATTTATGCAAGAAAACAAGGAAAAGAAAAGGAAAAAAATAAGAAACACAATATGCTAAGAAACAATTTGAGATTCCGCATTGAAGCTAATACTAGAAAAAGAGGTGGTGTGAGAAGAGAAGGGGAGAGCGCAAAGGAGAGAGAGAAGAATAGCAGCTGATTTTTAAAAGGGCAAATTGAGCCCTAAATATGCCTATTGATATTGTCACCCCCCACTTTTTTAATATTTTCAACTATACTCTTTGGGGGTACAATTACCCATATTAAAGGGATAAATTGGGGGGTTGAATAGCCTAACCCCTTTCTAACTTGAGGTGAACGCCTGGGTGCCTTGCTTGGAAGCACGTGCGGCGCTCGCCTGGATGCCTTAGTCGCCCAAGCGCTCGCTCAGTTACAAGCGTCGCCTGACTGCAAGCAAGGCGACAAGTCTATCATTCGCCTCACCTGGGCGCCTAAGGCACTAAGGTGACTCGCCTTTAAAGAACTGGCAACAATCATAATTCATAAATGAAGAGCCAACGTATTTCTCTCTTTTCTTTTTGTTAGTGTATAAATAATAATATATTCAGGCCCTTGCATGCAAAAGACCAAGAAACAAGACCTTCCATTCGAGTTTAGATCAGATTCACATATTTATAAATTAACTCAAACATATAACTATATTCGCAATTCCTGGCTGGAATCATTATGATTCCATCATTTTCTCTCAAAAGAATAAGTATATTAGGATATACTTTTCAAACATAAATATCAGATACAAACCCAACAATGATACATTCTTAAAAAGAAAAACATATCACCACTCTCTCCATTTGAAACCCTAAATGTTAGGGGAAATGGGAACAGGAGGTGCATGCACCGATGAAGATAGCACAAAGGTGCATGCACAGATGAAGATACCACGAAACCACCAGCGGTAAAGAAGAAATGGGCATAAAAACGACACCTTCCATTCTTTTGTCTCCCTCCTTCAATTTGTCCAGTCCGCCTTCCTTCCATTGATTCTTAAGGGGTAGGATTAAAACCTGCAATCAATAGGGACAAACAATTTTTCCCCGTTGCCTCCCTCCTAACTCTTTATACTCATTCTTTCTGTTTTTCATGGTCCAGGTTAGGTCTGGGCTAGGGATTGACCAAGACCAATTTTTTGGCCTTGTTTCAAATTGGCTCTGACCAAATCAAATCCAAAGTGGCAGAAATGGATCCAGTTTTAGCCAAATTCAAAAACCATGCAATAAAGCAATATCGGTGTGTTAGCAAAATATCATCATAACTTAATCTAAACAGAGAACAGAAGAATGAAGATGGCTTGAAGGTGTAAAGGGGCTCGTAAGAAACATAACCGCAACCATGAGAGGAAGCTCCAAAGGAGCTTACCAAGGCCCATAAAAATGAACATTTAATGTACCTACAATGGAAAAGATGGGTTGAAGGTCCCCTAGAGGTATTAATAAGATTGCAAGCAAACTCAAAAGACAATTGATAGAAATCCTAGACATACATTGATTAGTGATCATGCTCAATGTAATATCTCTGTTCAGCGATACAAAATGACAATAAATATATTAATAATGGTTATATATTTATATAATGACAACAAAAATAATTATTATTAATGACAATAAAATCAATTATAAATGATAATAGTAGTAATAATAATAATAATCTGAAGCCCAAATCCCAAACTCCTCTTTCTTTTTCTCTTCTCATTTTCTCCTTTTAGCCCAAGCCCAGGCCGAGGCCCACACACTCATAGGGAAAAAACCCTAGAGTTAAACCACACTTGCCTCCCACTTTATATTCTCCTCTTCTCTAATCCATCCGAGAACCGTGTTGGATGTAGGAGACGGAGTTTAGACTGAAGGGAAGAGATTCCGGTGAGTGATTTTACATTTTTACAATTTTTATTTCAATCAGGAATTTCATCAAAACACCTAGTGTGCATGGTTAACTCCTCGAAATTCATCACGAAAAGCTACCCCAAAAACCTAATATAACAGTCAAAAACACCCACAAATCTATCACCTAATTAATGTGAATTTCGGGAAATTTTAGAAATTTTTCTTAACAAAAAATAAAATAAAAAATAAAACTGGCTCTCAGCCAGCATCAGCCTGGCCGAGACAAGCTCTTGGCAAGCAAGCTCCTAGTCGAGAGATTCCCCGGCCAACAAGTTGTCAGCCGATGCAGACACCAGAAGCACAAGTTTGAAACCAGCATAATTTTCAAAAATATTTAGCAGTAGGTTGTGTGGCACATGTTGGAAACCAGTCATCTCCAAATCACATTATCTACTGTCTCTGATCTGATCTTGCAATAACTGCTGACTTTTCAGATGGCATGTTCTGTGTTCCACCAAATTCAAGGGTTTCCTCTGGCTTTAGAAATTGGCATGTTGACAATGTTGCCAGTTCATTTTATGCCTATACTTATGTGTATTATCCTCCAAAGGTTGAGAGCTATAGCTTGCACCCGACTCGAATGAGACCCAACCCAGATGAACCCTACCCGAACCCTTTGATTAATTAAATAGAATTAAATGCAAATAAAAGTAAGAAAAATCACTGGAACAGTTCTAGAAAATTACTGTAGCAAACCCGGCCCATACTATAGCATAACCCATTACAGAATCCAGACCAGTTACTTACTGTAGAATCCAAACCCGTTAAAGAATCCAGACCCGTTAAGGAATTTTAAATGATTTTAACCTTATTTAAATCCAAAAAATAGGAAATTAACCAATAAATTCAATAATAATTTTATAAAATCACAAACTGCGTTTCAAACCCTGTAAAATTATTTTGGCAGCCAAATTACTTAAAATAATTAAAATATTCCTTATAACAATTATCTAAATTGAATTAAATTGAATGTAGATTTCCAAAATAACCAACTAATTTGATATCCAGATCTGTGACAAACTCAGTTGAGTTTTTTAACTCTTTAAATAAATTATGTTTTATTGTGATAAATTAATTTATTATGTAATTTATTTGTTTAATGCTTAGTTATTTAAATTGCTTATTTAATTTTCTATAATGTAAAAGTATTTAGAAAATTGCAAATTTTCATGATTTAATCTCTTGTACAAATGATCAAATATTTTGCCCTAAATTGTTCATTTTGTGATTGCATAAATTATTATAAACATTTTAAGTAAATAATTCTTAACTCCTAGTCACAATTGGATTGCATCAATGATCTGCATTGAGTCCATTTTTATTTGTCATAGTAATGAATGAGCTTACTAGAGCTATTCAGGATGAGATACTGTGGTGTATGCTATTTGCTGATGATATTATCTTAGTCGATGAGACGAAAGCTGAAGTAAATGCCAAATTGGAGCGCTATGAAAGCAAACTCTAGAATCTCGAGGTTTTAGATTAAGTAGGGCCAAAACAGAGTATGTGGAGTGCAAATTCAGTAAACAGAGAATCCGAAATTATAATATTGTGACATTAAACAGACAAGAAATACCGATGAGCAGTCATTTTAATTACTTGGGATCTATTATCAAAAAAGATGGGGAAATCAACAGTGATGTCAACCATAGAATCTAAGGCGGCTGGTTGAAATGGAGTATAACATAAGTTTTATGCGACTGTAACATTTTGTTATGGCTGAAGAGAAAGTTTTATCGGACTGCTATTAAGTCAGCTTTGTTATATGGCACAGAGTGTTGATAAAGAGATATCATGCCCAGAAGATGAGTGTAGCGGACATGCGAATGCTTCGATGGATGTGTGGTAACATGAGGAGAGATAAGGTGAGAAATGAGGATATTCGTACAAAGATAGGCGTAGCCCCAATAGAAGAGAATATGAGAGAGAAAACCGCCAACGATGTTTTGGTCATGTGCGATGTAAACCTACCGATGCGCCAGTCCAACGAGCAGAGCGTATCAAATTAGGGCAAGTTAAAAGAGCGCAGAGAAGACCAAAAAAACATGAATGGAGGTGATACGACAAGATATAAAGGCTAAAGGTCTTAATGAAGGCATATTGCTCGATAGGAATGAGTGGAAAAAGTTGATCCATGTGCCCGATCCGGCATAATTCTCTTTTGGTTCATGTAGCCTACCCCAAATACTTGGGACAAATGGCTTAGTTGTTGTTGTAATTCTTAACTACTAGAAATTATATTGTTTGAATTATTAATTTTTTATTCTTCAAAAAAATACTTAAAATAAGCATAATCAGTGAAAAAATCAAGAAAAATCAAATTATTAATTTTCAACATTATTTTGATTTTACTTGGAAAATTTGACAAACTATGCATAGCCAGTACATGATGACAACATAGGCCGAAATTACTGAAAAAATCTTGTTAAATTGTATAATGTTATAAATATTATTATTGATCAGACCCAGTAATCCATGTGACATTTACATTAAACAACTTACACCGAGGTGGAAAAATTAATTGGTGAGACCAGCATCTGCATTTTGAGCCTTTAAGGAGACCCAGGATACAGGTTGTGCAACCAAAAGAGGGTTCCACCGCGGAGTTTCTGGGAATGACTGGCATCCTATCTTGTTTATATTGTTTATATCATGAATACCTAGCAGTATGTCCTGGTTCAGCGTCACGGGCTTGGGTCATTATTCTGGATATGTACGAGACCCAACTAAAATATAAATTATGTCTCCACTGATCAATTTCAAATACTTACACTTTAAAAACAGATATACATTGACAAACTCTTGACATATGAGATTCTTACATATTGAGTTCGTTATAACTCAGTTTTATATTGATTGTTATTTTACTTGTAATATAAATATAATATATTGATTGTTATTATACTTGTATTATACTACCACTTGCTCTCATTTTACTACTCACTAGGTCGCTTACTAACAATCCTGAGTTTGTTTGCTTAGATTCACATTCAGAGGCTCCACAGGATCAAGTACCACCTGCCCTCACTTAATCACTCACTAGATCGCTTACTAACGATCATGAGTTTGCTTGCTCAGATTTCAGGTTCAGAAACTCTACAGGATCAAGAGTACTTTGAACGTGCTGCACAGTTTCAGTAGTGGACTTACCTTCGTTTCTAGCTAGCAAGAACTTTTAGCTTCTTCTCTTAGTTCCTTAATGTAATAAATCACGACTTTTGTGATATTATTGTACTTGGGTAATAAAGCTGAAATCTTCTATGAATATTTTGTTTAATTCCATGTACTAAGGCTTGGCGTATTTTGAAACAAAATATGTCGCTGACTCTCGTCATGTACCCACATTAGTGTATTTTGGATAGCGAAGCGTGACACTCAAGGAGGTGGATTCAACAAGAACAAGATTGAAGGTGCCAACCAAAGCAGATGTAAAGCGCTCAATAAGCACCACATAAAAAGGAAGCAAGAAGGACAAACGCAAGAATCCAAAAATAATGATGTAGATGTGCTCTTGAATTAACAATGAAATTTAACAGCCGACTACTACGAGAAGTAAAAATTGGTGAGATAACCCACCCCATTTCTTCCATCAAGATGATGATGCACGCTAACTCAAGAAGGCAATAACTTATAGTCTTATACAAACCATTATCCATATATCTGTTTCTAAACAGTGGTCATGATCAGAGAAGGTGGTGGACACAAGTTGCTGATCAGGTTTACTTCAAATAACCAAGAGATGCAAATAACATAAACAGAGTACTGCAACATGGAATATGGTAAAAACATAAAAGAGATAACTTCTTGACCCAACACCCAGTCTGTCAGATCAGCTAGGCCTAAATTCCAGATATTCCACTGGGATTAAACTTAACAATACTATATCTCAAAACTATCAAAGGTGCTGGAATGACTAGGACTGACTCGATCCAAGGAAAAGTTGGGTCAAATAATGGCATAAACATTGGTGAAAAAACAGCTTATGTTCTTGTTTGGCACAAAATCATAGTCAGGAATATAGTATGCACAAAAAACAAAAGAAGTGATGCACATCATAAACAAAATCCAAGATAGCTGATACCCATCCAAACAAGATTCAATCACATTTCAAAATTATAATATTGTGAGCAAATCACCTGTTTTTATGATCAGTCTGTACTTGTTAATACTAGCAACGAATGCAATAACATAAATAAAATACATCAAAAATTATCATATAGAAAGAAAAATATAAACACTGTTAGGTCTCACTAATGCAATATATGGGCTCTTCATAATTCTATCAGCGGTTCACCCCAAACGAAACAGTAAGCTAGAAGACTGCATATGCAACTGATGTTTCCACACCAAGTAAACAATATAAAAAGTTAATATGTGACAATTAGAAAAGAGTAATAATTTAGTAATTTCAAGTTGACAATATTCAGAAAGAGAAGTGTGCAAACCACATGGAATTATTTAAGATGCCAGATATAGGGAAAATCAGGTTACATAAATCCTTAACATCAGATGGAAGAACCGGTGTTTTTTTTACAAATCTAATTAGAAGCATACCATGGCATCTTCTGTCCTACTCAGGAACTTGAAACCTCGCATACACATGACTCTCATCAAAACATCATTCCATTTATTCTCATCATATTGGTCATCTTGATTGGTTCCACCGATATATTTTTCTCAAATGCCAATGTTCTTGAACAATTAAAAAAGTGGTATAGATATTTAATGCTTCATGTTCCTAAAGCACCTAAATACCTAAATACCAGCGCATTACTCCAGCAGAAAATGAACGTCCCAAAGGATAGCATGACCCACCCATCAGAATATCCTAATTCAACCTTATGGAATATTCCATATCTGACTGTTCTCGTAATGATCAAAGTTCCCGTGATCATTTGGGACTTGGAAAGGTCAACATGCACCACTTATGTCCCATACATAATAACACATCGCTCTAACAACAAGGAAGAAAACAAGACATGGATAGCCTCCACGTGCTCCAGAAATCATACTAAAAGTCGAAGAACAGGAAGCTCACCTGGGAAATAATTTTCCTAATCTGAGGTTCAAATCCCATATCAAGCATTCGATCTGCCTCATCCAAGACAAGGTATGTTACCCTCCGCAGGTTAGTATAATGTGACTCTAACATATCAATCAGCCGTCCCGGAGTTGCTATAACAATCTCAACACCTGATTAAGAAAATTTTACAAGGAAAAACGTGTTTCCATCACAGATGCCAAATTTCTTGAAGTAATAATAATATGAGACATACATCGGACAGGGTAATATGATCTAATGGGGTCAGCTTTAACTTATTCTTTATTCTCCCAACCAATGGATGCATTCTCCATCAAAAGAACAATCTGGAATCACTTACCAAAATTTCCACAGATGTTTTCCCTAAGGAATTCTCCTCTGTTTCTAACTCTTCCATACAAATTCAGCATTTTCCTTAAAGAGACTTGTTGAGTCTTAGTTGCACAAGGACACAGCATATCAACATGCTCTATATCGATTTTGTAAAATGAGTATTGTTTATTATAAAGGAACAAATTATGAGATAATCAACAACTACCTTTCTGAAGATCCCGAACTTGTGGTCCCTTTGGAACCCCACCATATATACAAGTGTTCTTTATCTTTGATGATGCCCCAAACTTAGTAGTTTCTTGTTGTATCTGGACAGCAAGTTCACGGGTAGGTGCCAAAACTAAAACAATTGGGCCATCCCCAGGAGCTGAAAATACAAACTAAAAAGATCAGAATAGACTGACAATGAGCATGTTCAGACAATACTTGAAATAAATTGAATGGCATTCCCACCTAAAATTGGTTGAGCATTTACATGAACTATTGCAGGTAACAGATAGGCAAGTGTCTTTCCTGATCCTGTTTCAGCAATACCGATAAGGTCACGACCCTTCAGAGCCATAGGCCACCCTTGTGCTTGGATAGGCGTAGGCTCGACAAAACCAGCTCTTTTAACTTCTTGCATAACATAATCTGGAGAACACCAAAGAGTGAAAAGTTATTCTTTAAAAAACAAAATAAAAGTAAGCTTTTTTTCCCCTCTCATTGGCAACTTAGCAACAACATTTCATGTTAATCCACGAATAATCTCACACCTCAACATGACATAAGAAATTCAATAGCTGGTAGCTTTTAACATTTGGAGCCAATCTTTGGTCCGAATTGACCCCAACTATGTTGCAAGTACACGACACGCTGACACGCAATAAATTCTTAAAAATACACATGATACGCGTGCCGACACACGTATCGGACACGTTTCCCAGCATGATTCAGCTTCATGATAGAAGAGTCTGTGATATATAGACCCGAAATTCCTTTATGGCATCCAAGCACACGCACCACAACATGACACAGAAGCAACATGTAGGTGATATGATCATCTTCCCTTCAATAATTAACTGCCAGTCACCAATAAAGTGCAGCTGACGATAAATGAACACATATAAAACAAATAGCCAGTAACTTTTAACTTTTCATCACGGTTTGAAATATCCCCTGATACCAATATTTATGCCAATACTGATATTGTTGATACTACTCAATATGACCGAGAAGATATCGGCAGATATCTTCAACAGTACCATTATGAGAAGCCAAACAGCCAATAAGTGGCTGATTCTGATACCAAAACCAACGGCTGACACCAATACCGAGATTTCAAACCATGCTTTTCATGCTAACCATTTCTTTGAGAATTAACTCCAAAAAAAGTAAAGCTGATAATATATATTGTATACCCCTGGGAGGATATACAAGTTGGAAAAAAAACCTTTTACAATTTACTGTTTGAAAACTTTAATTGATAATATGATGCACTGAACAATTCAAAGAAAGGAGAACATGTTTTCCTGAAGCACACATATTACTTTTAAAACTAGTTCTCAAGATGTTATAGCAAAATTTATTAATATTTAGTAATAGACTTGGCAATCTACATACAGACCAACAGCGCAGGCTAGGCAATGGTTCCAAGACATTATTGCAATAACAACCAATAGTTGATAATAGACTTGGAGAATCATCAGAGAACATGCAATCAGCTCTTCCTTACTAAAATTGCAGCAAAACACAAACATACACACATTTTTTTGTTTAAACAGCATTCGCAAAAACAATGGTGTTGTAGCTTGTTGGACGTGATTCCAGCTATTAGTAAAAGCACCAATCAAGCATTCAAACACCATCTCAGCTGAGAGTGAAGACCCATAAATAGCCATTTCCGACAGTTTCCACATCCAGCCATCTTGAACATTAGCTGCTACTAGTGCATTATTAATCAAAATAATTCCGAAGACTCGAGTACAAATAAACTTAAATCATTTAAAATCAAGCATGCCCCGACAGTATTCCCAAAAACAGAAAGTGACACCTGTTATAGACAATATTTTATATATCAGTCAATATCTCATTTTTGCCTGATGCCGATATGATATGAGAAAATCGTTCCCCCATATCGTTTGCAGCAAAAAACGGACGATATTTGAAATATTAGCCGATAAATCGCCCAATATGAGTCTGCGCAAAATCGGTTGATATGAATTTATTTTAATTGTGTTCATTTTTTTGAACCCATCAGCATTGAACCCAAACCCGATCCGTCACCCGACTATATAAGTGTTCTTTGCATCGTTAGGGCTCGATTTTTATCGAGCCCTAATTTTTTCCTCCATGAATTGACGGCGACGACGCTTGATTTTCAGTAAGTAGATTATACAACTTCTAATCTTATATTTTTCAATTTCATAAAATAACTCATTTATTGCACAACCACGATTACATGCAAATGTACATTTTTTCAGTCTTTACATGAATATTACATCATTTTTATTTGGAGATGATATGTATGACACTAAACCAACCTTTTTTTATCAATATTTCATTATATATAGTGTCTGATATGAACACCCGATATGCGCGCATGTCCCCGATATCTCTCCCGATATTCGATATCCGATATGAAAAACCCCTATCCGATACGATCCCGATATCCGATATTTAGAACCTTGGTTATAGACTGTTATATACTTTGAACCTAGGTAGGCCAACAAGACAGCCATTTGCTGAGGGGTCACTATAGTACCAGCAACTCACTGAAATGGGTTAACCGCCCACTTTATCTTGCTTGAACCCATCACAATAACCCTCTACAACCTATCAACAAAATCCTAAATACCCAATGCAGACATCCCCGCCAATGTTTAAATAATGATAACATAACGATAATATTTTTCCTGTGTTATGTTAACATAGGTTACAACGTAACGCATAACATAAGTTACATGAATTAATATTTATTTAATAAAAATAAGTATTTACTTAATATATATATATAATATATATATTATACTTAAAAAATAAAAATATAAAAAATTAAAAATCTAAAAAATATCAAAACATATATAACACATTTAGCAAGTCTCATAACAATTTTTAACAAGTATCACAATATTTTTTCATATTCACAAGTTATAGTAAGTTGACAAACATAACAAATTCCATAATAAGTTCGCAAACATAACAAACTAAGGCGTGTTTGGTTGCAAGGAAGTGGGCGGAAGTAAGGAAATAGGGAAGTATAATTGCTCACTTCCCTATCTATCCAAACACTGGAAAAGGAAAATAAGAAAACCATTTTTCCTTTTTTCTTTTCTCTTTTACATAACCATTTCCTCACTTCCAGAGTGCTACAGTTAATTTTGTGGTCATGTAAATCTCATTTATAATAAGTTGTAGCGCAAAATAGTTAATTTTTTGATCATATAAATCTCACTTGCATTCTAATTACAGTCCATTTTTTATTTTTCTTAATTAATTTTCATTTTAATATTATTTTGCGGTCAACTTTGTAGTCAACTTCTTCACTTTCACTTCCACGTTATCATCCAAACGCCGGAAAAGACATAACATTTTCCAAACTACTTCCCAATAACATCCAAACACCAGAAAACTTACTAATCAATTTCCAAGTTCCAAGGGAACTACTACTACTTCCTCATTTCCTTACTTCCTCACTTCCACCCTTAACCAAACAGGCCCTAAATACGCAAACATAAGCCATAGTCATACAAAACATAGTAATAATATTTGGAACAAAAATTGTAGATTGAATTATAACAAGCATGATAATTGATTTATTGTCATGCTATTTTTTAGTCATAATAATTAAATTATAAAAAGGATGATAATTGAATTACTGAATTATAAATAAGCATGATAATTGTATTATAACAGGCATGACAAAAATCTCCAATTTTTAGCAATTACAACAAGCACGAAAAAAATCTCCCTCAAGATATTTCACTCTCTCTGCTCTCCCCCCGATCACTCTCTCTATGCTCTCTCTCCCCCTCTCAATCTCTCTCTGCTTTCTTCCCAGATCTCTCTCCCCACCTGATCACTCTCTGCTCTCCCACCGATCTCTCTCTTCTCTTTTCTCTCTCCACCCGATCACTCTCTCTGCTCTCCATGCTTTCTCTCCAGATCTTGAGAGAGCAGGGAGATCGGGCGGGGGAGAGAGCAGAGAGTGATCGGAGGAGAGAAAGCAGATAGAGATCGGGCGGAGAGAGAGTGATCAGGGGAAAGAGATCAGAGGGAGATCTGGGGAGAAAGAAAGAGATCGAGGGAGAGGGGGAGAGAGAGAGCTTACTTGTGCTTGGAGACGACGCCGGCAAGCCACGACGGAGAACCACCGCGGCGATAGTTCTTCTTTCTTCTTCTTCTGATGTCGACCGAGAGAGATTCTTCTTCTTCTTGGCGCGAGCAATGATCTGAGATTTGGGGGGGTTTGTCTTAGACCACCGAGCAAATTTAGGGGGAGGGGTTCCATAAAAACTCTGCTTGCATCGTAATGTAAGTTACGGTGCGTTGCTTTACGTTAACAACATAACGCACATTACGGGCTAAATAACTAAAGTTACAAAACATTGCATTTTTTAGCACTATTTAATGAACGATCGCCTTTAGGTTACATAACGCATTATAATGCGTTATGTAACGCATTTTTTAAAACACTGATCCGCAACCCCCAAAAAAACCACTCGTCAACAACAATTCATGGAGCAACATCATTCTGTTTTTCCTTCCCCATTTTTTCTCCTCTCCCTCTTCCCTTTCTTCCCCACATCCTTTGTTAACTATTTTTATTATAGCTACTTCTTCCCCTTCTCCCTGCTTTTTTCAATCTGCTGCATTTTACATTTCTTATTTTTGCTTCCGACATTGTTCAATGTTTAGTTCTTGTTTTGATCCTTCTCCCAAACTTTTCTTCTGGCTATGATTGTTGTGTCGCTCCCTTTTTCTGCGATTATGCATTTTTACTATTTTACTCATACCCACACCAGCTTTTTGGTGACCGCTAACCACATCACCGCTTAGCAACACCTTGCAACTCCATTACACTTTCCTCATTTTCAGACTTTGGCCATGCTTGTGGTGACAAAACGAGTATAGTATCTAAATGTTTGGCACCAAATAAATTAACTTATGGTAACAACTTCAGCATTTCATCATTATGCCAAGTGATGTTGAATAGTGAGCTATTGATACAAAGTAAGCAATAAGTCAAATCTATAAATGGTTACTTGAAAATTTTAAAGGAAATTTTAAAGGAAAGGGACTTGTTGACCAATTGAAAAGGCACAATGCCTTTTTAGCAAACAAGTCAAATATTTCCCACTTTTCCTCAATAACACATGCCTCCAACCATGAGGTGTTAACAACTTTTAAATCAATTTTTCAACCCAATATCATCAACCATCTAGGCTGGTATTGAATTCCTTGCCTCGCAACAAGAAACGGGCCCACCATAAAATCTCTACAGCCACAAAACAGCTATCAAGGCCCAAGGGGATTTTGAAGCGCATATGTTGGTTGCACGAGATTAAACCGCATGACCAAATAAATTGGTTCTCCTTTCCTCTCACTCATGGTTCAAAATCATGGTCTCGACTGTCGACTCAGCAAGCACTGACAAGCATCGATCGCGGCGTCGTAGATCGGTCTCGAGCAATATGCGCAAAATGTTACATAGAAAGCGCGAAAATTCTGAAAAATCACGAATAAATTTTAAAAAAATAATATACATTAATATTTATGTATTGTATGTCAAAAAAATATCGAGAGAGAAGTATCGTGCAAGCAATAAGCAAGCCCCATTGTGAATATTATATGTGGCTAAGTGAGTTCTCACCACCACCAAGACCAAAGAGATGAAAAAATTAAAAAAAATAAAAAAATCGGGTGAGAGGGGGACAGAGAGGTTAAGAGACAGGGAAAGTCAGAGAGAGAGATCGAATAGAGGAAGAGACAGAGAGAGATTTGAGGGAGGACGGGAGAGAGGCAGAGATGGAGAGACAGAGAGAGATTAAAGGGAGGGAGGGAGAGACGGAGAGAGATCGGAGGGTAGAGAGATAGACTTACCTGGCGGCGGCGACGTAAGGGTGAGCGAACAGCTATGGCGGACGAGCGGGCGGGCGAACAGTGGCGGTGGGCGGACAGGCGAACGAGATAAGCCAATCCAATTTCTTCTTCTTTATGCACGGACGAGTCAGTTGACTCGTCCGAGTAAACCCGAGTCTTATCGGGACTCAGTCGAGTCAAGGCCGAGTCAACCCCAAGTCGGTCAAAACTCAAGGCCAAGACAGGACCGTGTCACATTCTCTCAAGAAGCCCGTCGATCCGAATATGACTCGACCAAGTCAACTCCGACTCGACCGAGTCTTTGAACATTGCTCCCAGTGGACATTAATATCGTCCTATGATATATACCTCTCCTTCTCATAGTTGCTTTCGCTAATTTGGCACTAACTCGAGAGTTTGATGGTTGACAACCAAAAAACTTGAAAAATTCTTTCGGGAGTTTTTCCCAACTTTTGAGTCTTGCTCCACGCCCGCCCCATTTTTCATTTTTCTTTATAGGAAAGGTTTGGATATTCATGTTAAGGACTTGTGCATATATGCATCTGCTATTATAGTTTAAAAAAAAAAAAAAAAAACTAATATATACCATTCAACTTTCATACCTAGCAATAGGAATTGTAGTGCTTCTTTAGCATTTCACCAAGTGAAGTATGGGTTGTTGTCACGTCACAGAAACAGAGTAAAGTATATCAAGTTGCAGCAAGAAGAAAATGCACTTTAAGTCCATGTAAGCAAAGTCTCCAAATTCCCCTAATCCCACCAAACTCCTCTGGGCAAGGGGAGAGACTAAACAAGAAGGAACGATGATATGGCTAGCTTTAAGGAATCGAGTTAATCTACATCGCACAAAATAAGCTTTAAGGCCAAATGGGATTGAAGCCCATGAACCAATAATCACTTGAGGGGAAAAATAGTAGTGACTAGAAAAATCATCTATGTGTAAGTCGTAGCATGCACTTAAACAATAGCATATTAGGATTGCACAATACCAAAATGAGGGAAATTTTTATCCTCAAATTAAAGTAGAACATGGAATTTTTATTAAAAAAACACCTATTAAATGCTGCAATAACAGCTCACGTACCCGGAAACCCGACATCTAGAAACTCTCTTACAGGCTTCGGAACATCGCGCCCCTCGACCGTAATCTCTCTGTTCCGCCGGTACTCCTCGATCTCAGCCTCGGTCATGGCGGCCACCGCCGGGGACTCCACGTAGAAGTTCTTCTCGAAAGGGTCAGCCCATCCAGGTCGGCGGCAGAGGGCGCGGCCAGCTCTCTCTTGCCGGAGGACTCGAATCCCCTCAAGTAATCGCTGAAAGAAAGCCGATTGGGGGGTTGAGATTGGTGAATTTGCTCGGGTTAGTTAAATTAGGT